>JARYHS010010407.1:0-65499 GCA_031002005.1 Vandiemenella viatica
TTTCTTACCCATCTGCTTTTGCGATTTACGAATTTTTAATTACTTCAGCGTTTTTGGTAAATTATTCATTATTTCCCTGGTAAATTTGTTCCACTCCTTGACATACTTGTACACAAAACAAAATTTTACCATCAATCTAACATAAGAGAAAAATGTGCAGAGATGGTACGTGGGTCTAAGAAATAACTCCGAAAGAAGTTCAACCGAGGACGAATGGAATGCATTTCAGATAGAGATTATCAAAGCTGACAACGAACCATAAGCCTTTAGGAAACAAGCGTCCCGAACACCTTGGATCTCAGAAGAAACTTCGGAATTGTGATCGTAGGTTGTCCCCGCGATCGATTGATCCGACCGCATGTCCGAGAGACCTTCAAGCAAATTTGGAATTGATGAATTACAGGAGCGGCAGCAAAATTGTTCAGAATGAAGCAGGAAGAGAGCAATACAGACAATTTAGAAACAAAAGAAACAGAAAATGCAGAAAAGCACAGGAAAAATGGCTGTAAGAAAAGTGCGAATAATTAGAAAAGGTCCTAGGTATTGTAGACGTGGCATTAGGAAAGTCAAACAGAATTTTGAAGACATGAAGAAGAGATGTCTAAACATTAGAGAAACCACTTTTAATCTCAGAAGATAGAGCCAAACGATGGAAGGAATATATAGAGAAATTGTATGATGGAGTTGATTTGAACACAGTGTTCTAGAAAAGAAGGCGATGTCGAAATTGATTACTTACGTGATTCTATTTTGAGCACACAATCTGATAGAGCTTTGAAGGGTTAGAAATAAAATAAGATAGTTGGGATTGATGAGATTCTTGCAGTAATTCTGATATCCCTAGAAGTATTAGTAATCCGAAGATTGTTCAAACTGGTGTCGAAACTTATGAAACAGGAGAGATTCTATCTCATTATTCAATAAAAGTATCATATTCATAATTCTGAAGAATGTACAAGTGGATAAATGTTAGAATTAACGCACTATAAGTCTAACATCAATCACATGCTTCAAAATTACTGACCAGAATAATATACAAGGGAATGGAAAAGGTAGTAGGTGAAGATCAGTTTGGTTTTAGAAAAACAGTAATTCTGGACTTAAGATTAATATTTGAAAGGCGGATCAAGAAACAAAAAAGATACTTCTACGGCTTTTGTTGATTTAGAAGAAGCTTTTGATAATATTAGGTGGGGCAATGTGTTCCAAATTTTAAAGAAGTTCGATCTTTAATGCCACCATAGAATATGATCCATATAACAATCAATTTGCTATAATAAAAGTAGAGAATCATGAGAGACATTCATCAGTTAAAAAGGGTGTAAGATAATGTTGTAGTCTATCTACATTAATATTCTACTTGTATTTAAGGAAGCGAAGTAAACATTTGAATGTGGTATAAGTGTTCAAGGATAAAACTCAGTATGCTACGATTTACTGATGACATTGTCTTGTAAGCAGAACAGGCTGAGGGTATTGAGAGGTTGCTGAATGGTATGCACAAAATACTGAAGGAAGATTTTGGACTAAATATGAATCAGAGCAAGACAAAAATGATTAAGTGTAGCAGAAACGGTACCAATAATATAATATACGAGTATTAAATATAAAATAGGGTCGGATGAGATAGGAGAACAAGTGAATTTACAACTGATGGTCGAAGCAGGAATTATGTGAAAAGCAGAACAGCACTGGCAAAACGAGCCTTCATGAAAAAAAGAAATATTTTATTTTCAAATTTTGATCTAGGACTCAGAAAGAACTTTTTAAATCTCTATGTGTGGAGCACTGCACCTTATTATAGCGAATCGTGGACTTCGGAATACCCGAATAAAGGAAAATTGAAGCATTTTGAATGCAGGGCGATGCAGAAAATTAAGTGTACAGCTAAACAATGAAATGGATGTTTTTTGAAAATGGTTGATGAGAAAGATGTTTCATGAAAAGTCTAACAGAAAGAAGAAACAAGATGGCCACTCATATTTTGAGATATGCGCGATTGGTTAATTTGTTAGTGAAGGGAACAGTCGAAGGTAAGAATTGTAGAGGAAGACAGAGATTAGAATATATAATGCATATTATTGAGGATGTGGCGTATGTTTGTATCACAAACAGATATGAAAACACTGAAAATAAATAATAACAAGGAACACCTACTTACATTACAGCAAAACCAATGCATCAAAACAAACTGATGTAACTGTCTCAACCGTAAGTCGTAAGCAGAATGAAGTTTATTATTAGTTAGTTATGTATATTAATATTGTAATCATGATAACACCAACATGTATGTACTATGTACTTTCACAGTCACTGAGGATGCCATATTCCACAAGGGCGAAACGCGTATGAGCATATATGAATAAAACCAATTGCTAATAGACGGTGTTTCAATTTACAATTGTGTAACAAGCAACAGCGGAAGAATGACCAATTTACCATACACTGTTGTTCTATGTTCAGTGATCTACGGCCGTTTAAAACTGGAGAGTGTTAATTTCGTTTATTACTCTGGGAGGCCACCCAGTACTGCACATCAATGACGTAGTCAAGTCAAAAATTTCTCAGCAGTCGCCGTTGACTAGTACTTTACCGCTTTTTTTTTGTTTTGTTTTGTTAAAACTTGAATTTATTCAGGGTACAACCACATACATTCCTCTAACAGTTATGACATAAATATCATTATAGTGTAAACAACTCCCAAGCATATTAACGGAACACGCAAGGTCGAAGTTAAAGTCCACTCTTCCCTTCTGGAAAACTGGTTGCAAAGTTATTGCGGAGATCGAATAGAATGAAATCCGAGTCAAAAATACCTTCATCCGCTGATCAGCTCTTTTTTATTTTTTTTTTCTCCCTCTTCCGATGTCGTGGCGAATCCACGAACGACAGCCCTTTTCTTGTCATTCATTCGTCGAAAACAATACCGCTTCCATTGGGAAGACATCAGGTAAGCACGTGTGCCCTTTGCCGCCGACCTACCAATACGATCTGACGCCCTCCCTCTCCCGTCCCACAACGTATTGTTGACACCGTGACATCGAACTTAACGCGGGTATTCAGCATTAGCGTTATTAGCGTTACATATCAGGCAGCACGGCGCTGTATTCACATGTAAATGTATGTACAGTGACAAGGCGTTCAACAATGAGCAGATACGCTGCATAATGCATTAGTTGATTAACGGTACGGCATACGGGCTTTTCGTCACGCCGCGATAATGAAGCTGATTTCAAATGTTAACGCCGCACCTGTTTGTGGGGTGGCCGGACGCTGTACGGTTTGTGTTTAATGGCACAAATATAGATGGCGGGAATGAATTTTCGTCGTGTACCCTAGCGTAAACAGATATTCCGGCAACAAATGATGTTTCTTGTGGCAAATATCCGGCGTGACAAACAGACCAACACGTCAATATTTTCTTTCAGTGACTAACATAACAAACGAGTAGCACTGTTTAGGTTCGTTCATGTTTGGCTTGGTGTTTAATTCTTTACTTGAGCCCGGTGAAAAATCAATATTCCGAAAATTCATCTCATGCAGCCTAGACTTTACATTTCCTACGGTTGTTTTCTGTATTAAAATTGGGCACTTGAGTATTCGATTACTACAAATGAACTTTAACTCACGAATATACTGAATTTCCATAAAATATGTGTATGTATATTCTTTTGTGACAGGGTTACATTAAGCCTTTGCTTGGTTTGAATTTGTTTTTGATGTGTATGCGTCCGTAATACAAATAGAGTTGTTGGTCCTAGAGAGGATCTACAGTTACTGTGGAGTCGGAATCACGGAAGCGTTGTGGCGTAATTCACATTACCCCTAATTGTGCCAGAGGTGAACTTCGGATTAAGGCGTTCTGAAAATCTCGGCCGTGATTGGGGTTCGAACCTGGACCTTTCGACCTCCAAAAATACGCCGTAACCAATGAATAACTAGGCTGCTCTTCCATACAATATTATATGCTTAATTATTACTGAACTAGTAAGACGCTACGATACGAAATAAGAATATTGTTTTTGTAGCAACACTTAACAGTACTTTAAGCCTTTTGACGTTACGTTCCACAGTTGGTCGTTACAGACGCTGCTTTCTCATATTAACTGTGTTATACTTTTTATTTATTTATTGGCACATGTTGATATACCGTACAGCCATCTGATACACATTTTGGTGGTCATCAATTTCTAAAAACTTAAACACAAATCAAATTTCAATACTGTTTTTCCACACACAATATTGGTATCAATATCCACATGCCACACATTGTTCCTAAGGCTGCAGTATCTTGCAAGGTACTTTGTTTTTTCAGTGCAATGTAGAAGTAACGCACGTTGATAGCTCTTGTTGGAACTTGCTACACAAAAATAAGAAGTGATTTAAACCCGCTGCCGTTGATTCGCTGCAGTCCACAATTGGGTTCTAATCACGGCTGTTCTATGCTGACGGTCATGAATTGCAAGATACCCAAATCACATCCGTTTTAAGCTACAGATGAAACTAATACGTACGTCTCCTAAATACGGTTGGCAGGAATACTGTGCTGAGCTGAAACTCCTCGCTGAAACTGGCTTGCTTCCCAGTCTTCTGATTTGTCTGCTTTCTAATTAACACACTGATTTCTGTCGCGGTCTGGGCAGAGAGATCTCCATTTCCACCTTTTTTCGCTTATCTTAAACCTAGGATATGTTATTACAAGCAATACAAAAAACCCAGATATTTCCGCACGTAATAACATGCAACATAATAATATTGTCATAAGAAAGTTTGGATGGATTCAAGTTTATTAGAGCCTATTCATTCACGCAGTAATGACGCAACGGATTTAAATGAAATTTCGTATGAAGTTCGTATATAGTAGGAATTAGAATTAAAAAACCTTTTTATCCAGGACAAACCAATAGTTCTGGAGCATGAAATGATAATCAGTTCTCAGCTTTAAAAGTTTTTTACGTCATATTTTCTTTCTTGCAGTAAGTTCCTCTCATACGACACCTCAGACTTCTCACCGTAATCCATTCGTAGTGATGGGTCAAAATTTTTCAGAAATAAAAATCTGAAAAAAAAAGATTGTATACTCGCAGAAAAGTCACTAAGTTGGCAAGGCAAAATAACCAAGCTATTTTTCGTCGTTGCATTCTTGCGCCTTTGATTCCGTGTTCAAATCTCGCAGATATATATTTTTTTCATGCTTCTATTTTGCTACTATACACTTTTCGCAACATTAAAAATTTATTTTTATACAAAATAAACCTAAATAAGTATTTTTCTTCGAAGAATGGGGCAATTTTGATGAAACTTAGTACATTAAGAAAATGGAAATGCTTCGGTTGTGAATAAACCCCATACTTGGTAGGGAGGGAAGGAGGAGGTTGAATCTACATTTTTTTAGTTCCAGAGATGGTTTGCGTGTTTTTGATTGAAGAACGCACGTTTCTTGCTGGGGAGCTAAACATTCTATGATAGTAAATCAGTTCCAACCAGTACGGGAAAGCAAGATAGCCAACTAGCTATATTATAATAATTATTCATCACACACAAATACCATTGATCTTTTTCCCTTTTTTGATAAACAAGGTAGCTTATGAAGAGTTTATAATTTTTTCCAGCGAAGTTTTCACGCATTTTGTCCTATAGTTGCTATTCTTACAGTTGTATTAATGAAGCAACGTGCAATGTGGCTGAATTGTGTAGCAGCCTCGGAACTCTTTTAAAGCCACAATAGGCGATGCGGAACAAAGCGTCTGAGTTGCGACTAGCTCTCCCGTGCTGTTGCAACCGAGCAGCTTCGCCCCGAATAAGCTGCTTAGTCTGTTGCCGCGAAAAGCGGTAATTCACAAAACATGTCAGCTCATGAAAAAAAAAAAGTAACAGTAAAGTTTACCGTAAATCTATGTATTAAAACACACATAAATTACTGCAATTATTTATAGACCTTTCTTCAGTCTCAAAAAGTTGTTTCGTTACGTAAAAATGTATATTGCAATGTCTGTAATTACTCAATATTGCAGTAAATAAAAACTCAGGGTTTCATGACAAAAAATAGCATTACCTTAGTAAAAGCATAATTTACCCAGTTAGCCTGATTGCAATAAACGCAAGTTCCTCATCCAGTTATACGAAGTAATAGTATGTTTGATCGTTATCTGTCGTGTGCCACATTTAAATTCAGTGGTGTCGTATTGTGGTATTATTAGGAACTTTCAGCGGTGATTGGTTCATGTAGCGTGCTTTTTTTAAAAAAAAAAAAAAAAAAAAAAAAAAAAAGCACGAAGGATACGTAGTATATGGGAAAGCATTGATACGCTTGACAGAACAACCTTAAATAACATTACCTGCTGATTGATTGTCTATAAAGCCTGCCATACACACTCATGCTTGTCGATCGTTTTGCTTGCACAGTCTCAAGTTGTAATGCAAGACGGAGTGTGTGTGGGGACAAGTCGATTGACTTAATGTTGTGTTCCGTCAATTGTTTGGCTTGAAGGCATGAAGAGTGCTCTTGATTTTCCGTGCGTGTTCCTACTTGCCGTCCAGCAAAACGGTGTGTGTGCGTGTGCGCACTTCCGTCTTCTTGCATTACTTCTTCTTAGTACAGTATGACTGATATTAAGACTACTGTCGCATGAATTTCTAACTGAATTTATTGATTATACAGACAAAATGAATGTCTGTGGAAAATCGAAAGTAAAGATTATTTAAACAAACAGAAAAAAGTGATGCATATGATATTCTTATCAATAAATTGAAATAAGTTGATGAGCACGCAAATAAAGAAACTTTTATTAAAACAGTGAATTAATTAAGAACTTGTTTTCAGAAGGAACAGAAGAAATATAATGAATCGCGTAGATCTGGGTGTCGTATCGAAAACATCGAAAAGCCAAATTTGTGGTATTTCGACAAGTTGCTGTTTCTTACTGATCAAGAAAAACAAAGACAGGATGGCATAGACAACATTGAATACACAACTGCGGGTTCAGTAACAAATATAATTTTATTAGCAAATAAAAATATGTATATAGTTACATTATACATAGAAAACTTGCTAAAGTTTTAGTATTATGAAAAGATCATAAAATGGGTTCTTTATTTTGACAATGTTAACTATAGGTTTTAATTGGCATAAACCATGTTATCTTGTTTAAAATATTCCAAAATTGATGTGACTAAATTGTGCTCGCTTCAATAACCACTGTTTTCACCGTTTCTGTTCCTTTTTTTCTTTCTAATTATCAGAACAATAGCCGCAGCAACAACTAATTTCTGCGCGTCAGCCATATTAACATTTAGCAACTGACAGCAAAAAGGTGTAGTAGACGGAGTGTGTGTGGGCTCAACTGCGTTCCGTCAAATGTTTCGTCTTGCATTACAACTTGAGACTGCACAAGCAAAACGATCGTCAAGCATGAGTGTGTATGGCAGGTTTTAGACACGATGCCAATTAAATAGGAATACGTAAAAAAAAGGTTACGTTAAATCTTATCCTCCATGAACAGTATCTCCTTTTATAAAACGCTAAGTCTGGAGTCTGCGTACGTCGTCTATAGCTACTATAGCTATTGGCTAGAGAACGGTCACGTGCCAGCCTTCACTCGCCAATCAACAACCACCATATTACATTCGTACCATCATCTTGCTTTTCGTTTATTTACAACTAGACGCAGAATTTCATGTAAGGAGAAGGGGATTCAATATTTACGCTATTTAATCTGTATCGGTTATAAGGACTAGGTAAAACCGTAACCTAAGAATTTTTTTTTTGGCAGACGGTGAGAAACAATGAAATTTATTAAAAACTGGGATAAACGTAATGCGAAATGTATTAGTAAAATAAATAACAGTTATCCGTTTTCAAAAATATAGTTTCCGTCATCTTAAGTAAAATGCATTTATTTATGTAAAATCCTAACCAAATACTCTGATAATCTAACCAGAGTAACGTATTCATATAACGAAAGATATCATTAAAAATGACTTATTCGTTTCTCCTTATAAGCTTTTCCATAATAAATTCCTACTACTATTATATACAATACAAGTACGTTTAGTTTTTGATACTTGTGTTAGTTAATAAATGAAATTTAAGATAACTTTTTTACTAGATTTAAATCATCAAGGATATGACTATTTACTGTATAAGCAAAGTGACACTCGCAATTCAACAACGATATTATTGCCGCAAAATAGCAGTGAGCAGAGATATTAGAAATATGGAGATCAGGAAAAAAAATTAATGCGAGGCAATTATACGTCACAAAGTTACAATTAGTACGCTCGAATGTAAGCTTTCTCAGTGAGTAGGATTTTACAATCAGTACGCTCGTTTAAATTTACATAATGTTATTTATTTATCTACGACAACCAGATGCACAAATTCATGTAAGGAGAACGGTATTCTATATTTACGTTATATTACATGAATCAGTTATAAGTACTAGCTTAAAAAATAACCTAAGAATTTTTTTGGTAGAAGATAAGAAACAATGAAGTTTATTAAAAACTCAGAGAAAGTTTACACGAAATGCACGATCTGCAAAATATATCATTCAAATAAATGACAGTTATCCGTTTTTGATATTATACTTTCCGTCATTTAAAGTAAAATATAGTAAATAAATCGGGATTACTGGAGATCGCGAGAATCCTCTAGAAATAATTTCCGAAATTATGCCTGTCCAGGATGTATTATAACCTAATTTATGCTTGAAAATAATGGTGGTAGTACAGGCTGTATTACAACTGAATTACTGCTTGAAAATAATATGTCTTGCGATTGACTACAGCATTATAATGACGTCATTACTGAATGTTATGTTGGTGGAATCGCGATCTCCAGTAGACCCGATCGTTATTCATTTTTCCTTATAAGCTTTCCCTGAATAAATTCCTGCTACCACCACAGGTGATGCCCTTCGTTATTCATATTAGGGTAATAGAAGCTATGATTTTCGAAAACAATATTAGTGGAGGTTGTGGTTAAGTTGACCAGAATCCCTACTGACGCATTTTGTTACAGCATATTCACTCTGAAATGAGTTTTACAAACCAATTAAACTGCTTTCATAAGTGCCATGTTACTGGAGGTATTAATTAATGCGGGTGAAAGTAGTTCTATATGCATCGTGCTGAATTGTGCCAGAACCAGGAATAAAACTGATATTACATGGATAGCAAACATTTTCGGAATTCCTAATTTGTTTTTAATTTTATTGGTTCTATACCTCCGTCGTCATTAATTCAGTAGACGTTACTACTGTATTGCTAAGTGAACAGCAAATCAAATATGTAGAACATTACGAAATCAAGGCCACTAGGATTATGTAATAACGATTCCGTATAATTAACCAACTAAAAAAAAAACAAAAAAAAAAAAAAAACAAAAAAAAAAAAAAAACTACCAGAATATGGTGTTCAAACCATCATTTTTGACTGGCTCGAAGCTAGTTTAATCAATATTTTGTGTTGTTTTGGAATGGAAGTTAGTAAAATGCAGCACGACAAATAAATAAAAGTTAATTTCAAAACTGAAATATGAGTAAATTCGTGGCTGTAGTAAAACTTATAACAGACCAAATGCATGCGAGTGTAGTATGCGGTTTAGCTATGGAGCTATGTAATTATAAAAGTGTCCCACACGTCATAGGTGCCAACCCACGACTTTATTTGTTACTATGTCAAGTTATTTGAAAACCGTTCATTAGTTTTTGCATGATGCGTGGACGGATAATAGACACGGCCAGTCACACTCTGTGAATGACTCCATAACCGGTTCTGTTCTCTCCCAGGTAATTTGAGTATGATCTTTCGTAAGTTTATCTAAAACACGCTTTCCTTTACTTTTGCAAATCTTTAGTAAATTCGAGGCAAAACGGTAATTTTGCAATTTTTGTATGTCTAATAACACACAAAAAAGGAATGAAATTATTTCAACTAAACGACTATCAATTAGTTTCTGTGTTGACTGAGCATGAAGTGCCGACGTTTTGGCAAACGTGTTTTGACCTTCTTATAGGACACAACTATGCTGCGATGCTAAATTCAACTAACGCCACATCTAGACTATTCGGAATTCTGGTTGATGCAATTTTTTTTAACTTTCTGAAAGGCTTTGATTCTGTGCCACACAACCGCCTTCTAGCGAAACTTCGAGCGTACAATACTTCTGACCTGTTTTGTGAATGAATAAAGGATTTTCTAACTGGTCGGTCACAGTATGTCGTCGTTGAAGGTTAAAGTTCTTCTAATCTAGTTACATCGGATGTATCTCAAGGAATTGTAATAGAACCACTCTGTGTCTTAATTTTTATAAGCGATCTCGGAGACGAAATGATTAGCAATCTGAGACTATTCGCTGATGATGCTGTCATCTGTAGGGAAGTGAGATATATTCGGCCGATTCCATAGAAATTCAGCCTGATCTGGATGTTATTTTGGCGTGTTGTGACGAATAGCAACTTACACTAAATTGTAAAAAGTGCAAGAAAATGTGAGTAACTAATAAAAAGATTCCGTTTGTTTAGAAATACGAAGTCACCAGTTATTGATATGATCGATTCTGTGAAATATTTTGGCGCATCAGTGCAAAGGAACATGAAATGGACTTGCACATTCATTCGGTAGTAGGTAAAGCTAATTCTAGACTGCGTTTCAGAGATAGAACATTAAAAGATTGTAATGCACAAACAATGGAAATAGCGTACAAATATTTCTTGCGTCCACATTTGGACTACTGTTGTGCTATTTGGGATTCGTTTCAAAGAGGTTCATTGATAGTACAGAGAAGAGCCGCTCGATTTGTAACCGCTTGCTACGGTCCTTACGAAAGTGTCACAGAACTGATTAGTAGATTAGGTTGGACGTCACTGTTAGACGACGCACGTTTCGTTGGAACTTATTGGTATACATGCTTACACCCATTTTCACTTACGAGTGCGGTGAAATCTGTTTGAGTCGCAGAGACAGAAAACATAAAAATTAGAGAAATAAGTGCCGTACTAATGCTTATATAAACTCTTTCTTCCCTCGTACCATTCGCGATTTGAATTAGAGATTAGTCTTGGTACTGAGCATCCTCTGACACTAAAAAATTTGGAAATTAGAGTGTATAAATGTAGATGCAGATCTTCTTTCAAATAAAGTCTGGTGTTCTGAAATTCGACGACGTAGCTAGTCGTAATGTCACGCAATAGCCGACTTCTCTATGTGATTTGATCTACATTGGAGGATATTCTCTAGTAACCTGCAGTTCACTGTGCGGCGAGTCTTTCCAGTTTAGATTAACACACATCTGGAAGTCTTCTCCCTAACATCAGGAGTTTCTGTATTTTACTTTAATCAAGGAGGTGCTAACCTTGCTATGCTTCTTGTAGACTGAACGAATGCTGTAGTTGAGCGGTTTCTCTCTGGCTTGGCATTCAGAATGAGACAGGTTCGAATCCCCGTCCGCGTATGCATATTTCCGTTTTTTCATAGTTTTCCGAAATGACTTCAGGTGAATGCCGGGATGGGCAGAATTAATTCCAGCTTTCTCAGTCCTTTTCCGCCTCTAATGACACCAATGTCTATAAGGATATAAGGAAAAAAAATGAGAACTTTGACGCATCAGATGTGGGAAAAGACGCCGAGATTGTGCTTTAGGTTGAAAGCTTTCTCGTTTGAAACTTAACGGTATGAAACATGTGACACTTCATTGCCACCAGTTCAGAACTCGAGCTTCGAGAAACTTGCCTTGATGTCACAACACTGTACACAGGTGTATCAGTGGATAAGGCGATTGCGCTGGTGCGTTTTGAAAGTTTGGCTCGCGACTTGTTTGAGGATTAGGTGGACCTTATTAAGTGGTATCTCAAGTGAGGTTTCGAAGCTGAGTGTCCAGATGAAAGGAGCAATCGTGGGGTCAGCACTCTCCTACTCAGCTGGAACCAACATTGCTGTTACGCTACATAGACAGCACATTCGCTGTTTTGCTCCACACTCTAGATTAGTTCCTGTTTTGATTATTCGTCAGTGAATTACAATTTTTCACTCGAAGAAATGAAGCTGTCAAGAAGAACGATCCGTCGGTGAGTTACTAAGAATTAGTGTTGTGAATTATATATATATATATTTTTATTTTTTTTAGAATTTTTTTTCTTTTACTGGCTCCGTTAGATCAATGATTCCAGGTCGATGTGTTCATATTCAAGACAGAAGGAGTAGTGGTTAAAAGTATATGTTTCGCTCAATGTATGGTGCGCTTGCTGCCAATAATTATTTAGCACATACATGAGTAGGGAGAGGTTTAGGAACCGTTAATTGTAGAAAGTTATGAAGGAATATGTCACAGAAGTGAGGGAATTCACTTAAAAAAAAAAAAAAAAAACAGAAAATTGCTTGAATAAGGTGTTGTAGAATGCAACTCATTAAAGAGTGACAGCTGGACTTTTTAATTGTATTTTTGTTTTTGTTTTTATTTTTGTAGAAATTGCACAACCAATAACTGATACTATAAAGGAGCTGCATTTGAAGAGGAAAGACGGTTGAAGAGAGTGCTGGGAATCTACTCGTATAAAGTGTGTATTGCTTATGAATTTGGTTCAATATTGGCATAAAAATTGGGAATAATACAAGGAAGGGAACAGATGATCATTATAATTAGATGCCCCTCGCATTAGGGAGGACTCGGGTTCCATTCCCCACCTGGCCAGCCAGATATGGGGTTTCCATTGTTTACCTTAATTACTCCAGGAAAAAGCAGGAATGGTTCCTTCAAAAGTCCATGGGCGAATTCCTTCCACGCCTCTAATGACCTCGACGTCGACGAGCAATAGGCAATAGACCCTAAGCAATAAACAAAAAAAAGAGGAATAAGCTGCCAGTTTATTTCAGGCAAAAGGTCCGAAAAAACTAACAACGGCAATGATCAACGATTTACCATCAACGCTGAAAGAATTTAAAATTAAAACTCTTACATGGGAAAAGTAGTTAGATGGTTATATTGTAACCAATGAATTATAAGTGTTTTACTTTATCCATGATATATGGACTTTGTGAAAGTCTGTAACCTTTTTCAGGCAATTTTTTTTAAATAATAAAAAACACCGACTTTCCTACCTGTAAACATCTTAATAACATTAGTGTATTGTTAACACTTTGATTAATAAAAATATTTTTTGGTAAAAATAGTATTAATTAGAGGGCTGAGCTCGGTGTAATTACACAAATTTTGCGATATTTTGTGCCTCATTTGTCATTCTTAAATTACCATCTTCTTCTATTAACAATAAGTTTATTTCCTTACCAAATAAATTACTGACTACACTAAATCATCTTTTGGCTACAAATGTTCATGAGAATGTAATTAAAACTTGTTTGGTGCAGCCAGTGGAGCCAGCTATAATATTGTAAAGCAGGGGGTGGCGGTTTGTCCTCATCGCCGCCTAAATGTGGCTTGGACCACACACGCCCCTTATGGTCTCCTAACATCCACCTACACGCTGTACTGCCACAGGGCTTTAGCAGAATGATCCCACTTTACAAAATATTTGAAGTGTGCAAATACCAACGTACCAGTTTCACTTACCTCATTAAAATATTACATTTGTTAGCTGCAGGCATTAATAGTTAATTTGTAAGAAAGTTAAAACCGTGCACCGTTTGTTATCGTCTTAAGTTAATTTGTGTATTTCTTGTGCGTTTTTAGTTCTTTTAAAGTTATTCTATTGATAATATTTTATGCATTTATGAAACATTTTAACTACTGCTTCACCAAAATGATGCCAAAGCTCCATAAGCATTTCGATCGTTCGATGAAAACAGTAATAAGATTTGTCGTATCACTGGGCGTACTGGTGCAATGTTTTACAAAGTCACTTCAGCAATTGTTTTCAAAATTACGGACGCACGCCATTCATCTGAAATTCTCGTTATAGTTCCGTAAAGTAAATATTCGGTATTATTTATGACAGCTTGCAACACACGGATTGAGCTATGGTTCACTCATTCATTAAACGAATTCACACATTGTTTATGAGAATATTGAGAGATTTTAAGAATCATTTAAAGAATTCAATTATAATGAGTTACGAATCAGAGTCCAAGTTACCTCATTCAATTAACTTCTGTTAACGTTTATTGTTATAGCATAATGAAGCAAGTGGGTTATTGAACATAGAGTGCCACATGGTAGTTTGTTTCCGAAATCAGAAGAGTGATTTATCTTCAAGAAACTTTCAACGGAGAGTTTGAAACATTTACTACATACATAGTATACGTACACTATCCTATAAAACAATAACTACTAAACATTTTTAGATGGTGTCTGACACAAAATATGAAGTACGTATTTTGACTCTACTTACCTTGACGCGGATGATATAAATTATAATCTGGCATAACTTAAAAACTGTTGAAATGTTGTTGTATTTTTTTAATTTATTTTTTATTTTTTGAGATTGGAAGTTTAGGGACTCACCTAAAATATGAGATCTTTATAGTTACATTAACTGGAGATGAAACAGAAAATTAGTGTCTGCTTAAAACAGTAAAAAATAACTGATGTTATCCTAATATTATCTGTCTGTCCCTTTGTAACACATCTTAGAATTTCGAATAACGAAATTAGTTTCCAAGATAGCGGATTCAATTGAAGTATATGGTACCACCATTTTAAAGACATTTTTACAGTTAATTTTGGTAATAATTTCAAGTAATGTATCTAACATTAGCAATAGTTAAAGTATAAACAGTAAATTAAAGAGTAAATTCATTTAAACAGCTGTTGAGAAACTTAACCTCATATTTGGACATATAATATTTGACTTTCATATAATTTCGCTAAATCAGTATATTTCTTTAGTTCAAAAGATGTTTAGATAAATTAATAGCCAGAAGATGATAAAGTTTGGTGTTGGAAGATCTTACTTAGAGTTTAAATATGTTTAAAAGTGATTTGCCGGTAAAGAATTTTGTCACGTAATTTTCCACTCTAAAATCGACGTATTCAGTCATTAAAAAAAACTAAGAAGTCAATTAAAAGATATAAAGTAGCGTAATTTCGGTTTGCACAACATATTAAAATTTTGGAAAGTTTCAAGGATTTTAAAGATCGTTTTTTAAATATAATTTGGTATAACAAGACATGTGCTTCATGAAAAAGTTAAATATTTTAGTCTAATTCGGGAATTCAGGAGAAGAATTTATGTTCAGGGTAAAGTTTATTTAAATATAAAGATTTCTGAAAAAGTTTTATTTCAAAATATTAAAGTATTTAATTGTAATAAAGTGAAATAGGTTTTGGCCCCAGAGACGCTTGGACAGTGTAGCTAGAAATTGAAACGCATTCGGGAAAAATAGTATTTTGAAAATTCGTAATAAATCAGGGAATATACTTAGAGATTCCAAATTTTTGCAGTAACCGTTTTTCTATATGGAAATTTGTTTGAAGCTGTTTTCAAGTCGATATTCTGAATATTTCAAGTAGTCAAATTTTGTTTTCGAAATTTACTCCACTTTACAAATTAGGTAAAATACTTTATTTGATATCAGATGATAGAATATCAATAGAAGAATAGAATGAAATTCGTTTCAGCTCAATAGGAGTAATAGTTCGAAAGTTATGGCAATCATATCTAAATGACTCTTTTCTGTAAAAACTATTAAAGTTACAAATTTTTTTATAATAACCTCATTTGACCATTGTAGAGATATCTTGCAACTACCAAAATTTTAAAGAGATAGGATTATTTTTGTTGTCAAGGTCAAAATTGTAGGGCGGAATATCGTCGGAAACTTATCACTTATCTGATGCGCTTCGTGGAAAAGTAGGAAAAGGTTCTTCCCACGCTTGATTCGATAAATACCCCCTCCAGAAGCTAGCCTCTCCCCAGTCTTAACGCAGCAGTCTAGTTGTGCGGTAGCAGCTATGTAGAACGATAGCTAGTTTGGACTCGTGGCGCGGCAAAGTACCAACTTACGCCGAAACGGTTGATTTTTTAAATTATGGGTGAAAGCAATTTTAAATACCTCATGTAGCTAAGTAGCTGTAGGAGCGTGAGGTTGGTCTAGCTCGAATGGTTGGTCGGATCTGCAAGATGTTCTTCTGAAAACTTGTCTGATCGCCTGTGCAGTTTTCTGACTTTTTAATATTTTGAAGAATATAGTTATCTAACGAGACTAGTGAACATCATTTGAACTTATACCTTTCCGTAGCTTTTGGATAAATAAGCTATGTGGCGGCCAGGTCATGATATCTAAGTCAGAACTGTAACATCCTAGGATACGCACGGTTATAGCTGAGACAAGGTGTTTACCTAACCCCCAAGGTAGAACCTATTGCCTCACACCTTCTATAAGAGATTTATCAGTTTTAAGAGTAGATTTTACATGATGCAAAATATTGAGAAGGAATTTGCAACTGATACCCTTTTTTGTAAGGACAGTAGTAGATTTAGTAATAAGGAAATTACGTTTTATAATATTAAATACCTTTTTAAGCCTGTAACGTCCCTTGGTGACGGGAAATTTATGCGTATGAATTCCACATTTCTTTGGCATCGGTGAGAGCCAGGTGACTCATACATGCGCTGAAAGACCGAACGATTTATGGCAGGCCGTAAATTTAAAAAGCTTTACGCATTCAATGAAATTCAAAGGAGGGTATAGGGCCTGTGCCGAAAGTAGGATTTGCTAGTAGAGCAGAAAGTTGAAACTAGAGAAACGATGCTTCGGAGAAAAAGTCAGGTTGCGGAACACCTCTGTTGGGAACCAGCGAATCAAACAGTGTGTTACGAACTTTTAGAAACCATAAGTTTTTTTATGTTGCATGAGGAGCGCCAATGGAGATCGTGGACAACCCGCCAAACGCTGCGACTCGCTGAAATTTCCCGCGTCTGCTAAAACTCCGGAGCCTGCAAGTTTTGAACGGGGCGAACAAGCGAGAGAGAAGGGATTCCGTTTCTGGCCAGCAAACAATCCGCACCGGCGCACCCCGGGAGATTGCCGGAGAGGTCACTACCTGCGGGGAGCTACCTCGCCAAGTGGACGACACCAATGACCTTGCGCCCAGCTGATCAACAGGGTCCGTGAAACTCTGTTTTATCCGCACCTCATCTGCTACGGTAAAGAACTCCGGCGATGTATAGACACTCTTGCGTCATTCAACCCTAGACAACGCTCTGAGAAGTGAATCATGCTCTAAATTGTTCAAAAGAAACATTTAATATTCAGTTCTGTTCAATAAATCAATCAATTTTATATTCAAAGAAAATAATAGGTATTGTAAACCCTGCTTTCAATACTTTCCTTTCCAATGTCTCAGTATATCATTTGAATAGATGAAGATTTGTGTTTTTTAATGGTATTTTAAAAGTACAATTGCTTTGATTAAAAGTATTTCAGAATTGGAATGTCGCTTTTCTCGGATAGAGAACACTTCCATTCTTGGCGCCTACCTGGGATTAATTTCGCAAATTAATTTATTAATTAATCCATCTCATTATTTTATTCTAATTTTAATAACGTCTTAAAAACCAGACGCGACAAGCCGCTGATTCATCACATAATACGACTCAAGTCATAAAAAAATATTGTTGGATCACTTGAAATAACGGGAAAAAGTTGGAGTTGTAACGTATTGCTTGCACCGATACATTGAGATCAGAATATAGGTAGGTGTAGGAAAGCCGGCAACGATTGATGCTGGCAGTATTTGCAGTCCACAACAAGGCTGAGGGAGACAATAGATAACCTCACTGGCTGGCAGATCTGCTGTTGACTTGGATTCGTGAGCACAGCCATGAACAGCAGGGCAGAATCAAAGCGAAAACACTGTGCGCGTAATGAGGTCGGGAAGATCGACGAAATCACAAAGTCAGTCAATGCAGGATGCTCTCTTTCCGACCAACGAACGATCGCGGTTATGGTTGTTCAGCATTATGTTTATGTTTCTATTTGATGGCTAACGTGAGCCTTAGTGCGCACACCGCCGAGTGAAAGACGTGTTGTTACAGTTGTATGAAGGTCAATGTTGACCGCGATGGTGTACGGTGGGGTCCGGAAAAACTGATCGTGGTCCATAGATCGATTGTGTAAGCACGCATGGATGGTTTAGGTGCTACATCCATCGAATGCATACGAATCTGAGTGAAGACGTCATGATGCCAGAAGGGTCACTCATCGTTAAGCACTAACGTCCAACCAACATGTAGACTTCTCTGCCGTCGCCTAATCAACATAATGGGAGCGACATGTTTCTAAACCGTTCAAGTTAGTTGTGTTAAAAACCCAGTGCCGCCCTGGATCGGCTGACACTGTTCAACCGATTAAAGTTAAATTGTAAAGTTATGTCTCAGAAATCTTAACTAGCTAAAAGCACGGCTTTGTGGTGGCTCGCGAAGTTTCGTTATAAAAAAATATTATATACAATTAAAGAATGGCTATCATCAATATTCGTGATTTTAGTTTGTTGAAAAAAAACAATTAGGCAACTTTATAACAAGGCACAATCTTTAAATATTTAAAATATCAATTTATTTAAATATTTTTAATCAGATACAAAATTTCTTGTTAAAGTTTCTTCCTGTTTTTTACATTTTAACATATACTCGAATTTTTAATATTACTAATTATGTCATAAGTAAATCTTCGATTTAATGCTAGTCTTTCTGAAGATTTTACTCTCTATAACACAACATATGTTAAACCAACAAAAGTTTATTTTTCTCCAATATCTGCAGCAACATTATTTAATGTTAAATCTTAAGCTTTATGAATTGTAATTACGGAATCTTGTTGTAATGGAAATTTTTTTCTTGTACAAGTGATATTCCGTATTTTACAAAATTTAGTTGTCGGTGGAATCTGAACATAACCATTACTTTTATAAGTTGAATGAAAATAATTTTCAAACCGAACCAGTATCACTCATGGCATTACATATATTTGCTAATAAAAATAATAAAAATTATTACAATTTTTTGAAAAAATAATGATTAATGACACATCTAGAGATAACTCTGAATTATTAGCTAATTTATGTTCAATTTCACGTCCAGACGTAAAGTAGGTTTACCACAAAAATTTAAAAATTGTCTGTAGTGTCGCTCGCCTTAATAAGATCAGTGTAAGATTGTTACTTACAAAGTTTATGGACACATACATCAAGATCGAAAACATTTTAATGGTACATAATTGATGAATGATATTGTATCCGTTTTCCAGCACAGGAATAGTAATAAAAGAACGAAAATGTCACCATTGTACGCGCTTTCATTAGGTATAAATTCATTTTGAGGAATATTTCTTCTTTTTTACCGTCTGAAAAGGAAAGTTTGAATTAATATTTGAGGTAATTATGTACAATCTGTATATATTTTCACAGCAACATTTTCCTACCTTACTTCCATCTTGAAAACTCCATTGATCAAAAGAAGTATTTTTTATTTCTCAAAAAATCTTTAATTACTTAAAGAGATGCCAACCAGACAGTGAAATTATTGTTAGCCATTTTAAACACCTTTTAACTGAAGGATTACGTATGTTTATTACAGAATGGAGAACATTCACCTGTAAAAAAAAAAAAAAAAAAAAAAAAAATAAAAAAAAAAAAATCATTCTGGACACAAGGGAAAATTCCCCAGACAACTGAAATTTCATAACACCAATTAAAATTCTTACAAAACTTTAACTTCAATTCTGTTCAGAAATTTACTAGTTTTCAGTTGCTTTCACGTTCAAACAATTGTACACTAGATACGGAACGTGTAAACTTATTGTAATGCATATTTACTGTTAGCTAAACGAAATTCCCTACCGAATGATCTACGCGATTTCTTGTGGGAGAAATACAGATACCGTATAGTCAACTGAAGTAACTATTATTTTTCTGTTTTCAGTAGACAAATTAATGTTTACTGGATGGCGACTGCTTGAAGTGTGGTTAGGACAGAAAATTTATATGTTCCTTGCTGCTCCTACGGTACAAATTTTGTTCGTCAATTCCTCAAAATGTTATAGTAGCAGTGGCAGATAAAAATGGAAGCCACTGTGCTTGCATTACAAAAAGTCAGTAGACTTGCCTGAAAACTGAATAGTTACCGATATATTGCACGTATATAACACAGAAACTGCTCCTGTTAAATAAAATCGCCAAATAAAAATAATCAGCTGTTGTCACTTACCTCGGTCCGAATCGTTTCATACAACTCTAATATCTTGATCACAACTCGTCATTCCACTACATCAAAAAGCTGTGACACACAAATCTATAGCAATAACACACAATAACGTCCCTTCTTCCATATTGAAGCACGTAGTTGACTGGTTGTGGTTGATTGTAGAACATTTTTAAATAGTGGGATTCCAGCTAGGACTTGGGGCAAGTAACGCTAAGAAATTTGGCCAAGGTTCTTTTGAAGGAAACATCCCGGAATTTGGCTGGAGTGATTTGGCTAAACCATGGAAAACCCAAATATGGATGCCCGGACGGGGATTCGAACCCGCGTCCCTCACAATGCAAGGCCAGAGCGTTAACCTACTGGGAATTCATGGTGAGAGGGGAAGATATGGAACATATGGTGATGAAAACAGCTTTCGTTGAGTCATTTCACCGACAGAAACTGGTCGATATCAGAGGCTCGGTGATCTTGGATACGTAGCCATTATCTTTGAAATGCAGACTGTTGTTGAAGCAGATTCCGGATGATTCCATTGCATAGTAAGACCTCCCGTTTTATTAAAAAAAATTATTGCTCTTGTGTTTGGCTTCATTAAACTACCGACCTGCATGTATTTTTTATTTGTTTCAATAACGTAGAAACATATTTCTCCCGTTAAAAAGTTCTCAAAATCTCCATGTATATTGTGCTTTAATTTTGATTGTCATCAAGCTTTGCATATTTTATCATTAAAATTATATGGTTATTTAAGTAACCGATTAAGGGAGATAGCGGGATTTCTTTGTATAATTACAATAAATAAATTAATATCTCTCTGGTTCATAAGTTCATTTTCTCTGAATAGCTCAGTTTGTGGTAACGTTATTTTCGATTAATGTTTGAAGCGTACCGATTAGGTGTACCTTCCTTTTATTCTTCAATTTTAATTTTGATTAAACTTTATATAGTCTGTCAGTAAAATTATATAGTTATTTAAATAACTGATTAAGGGAAGGAGCAGGATTTTTTTTTTGTATAATTACAAAACCAATCCATCTACATTTACACACGTCAAATATTTATTTACAAAGAACATTCAACAACCATATATAATCTATAATACAAAGAATTAAATTAATATTTCGCTTTCTGTAGAATAAGTGATTGTGGAGGGAAATCCATCATAAAATGTTCTACAAAATCAAATAGTAATTTAAAAACAAAAATCGGGGGTGGTGGGATCGAACTGAGTACCCACCGCCCATCACTCCACAGCCTCAACACGCACGGCTAAACCGACGTTAGTAAGAAGTAGTCATCTGTAGAGATATAATTCATTTAGGCACAATTTTTACTGTTTTTATCTCCAATTTCTCTTAAACGGAGACCCACCAGACAGAACTGTTTTTAGAGCGAGAAATCACAGGTGACGTACGATTTACCAGACTTGTTCGTTCTACGATAGCGATTTCCAAACTGAAGACTTCTCCTTGCCAGCATGCACTAATAAAAATAATTAAATTTTTATTTTTTATTTATTTATTTATTGTTTTGCAAAAATAATGATTGAGGGTACATATAGAATTGACTTTGAGTTAATATGTTCAATTTCACGTCTTTAGGTGATGCAGTTTTTTTCAAAAAGTGTTTCATTAGATTTTCACAATCCGTCGCCTAGAGTAAGTTCTGCTAATAGCTTTTGTTTGATCAGTTTTACTTGTCACTGTTAAAATAAAAAGATTAAAATCTTGTAAAATTAATGATGTATAAATGTTACTTGCAATTATAGCAGAATTAATCTTCCACCCGAAGTAACACTCTGCTCCCTCCTGCACTAATTGGTTGATGTTATTGTACATTGTTTTTGATAATTTATATAGTATAACTATTTGTATTCCAAAAATCATAAATAAAAAACCACAGAAAGAGTACCACAGAACGGAACTCTTCACTATTTACGTATGTACATGGATTCTATATGGTGATCTTTTCAATGGAAAAGAGCTCGTAAAAACTTTTTGAAGTGCTATGAAGGCCAGGTAGGAAAGACCAGGAAAAAAACACTAATAATACACATTAAATGTGGGAATCTTTCATACTTTATGACAAGAGACCTCTTAAGATTCTATTACGCTGTTATGCTGGAACGGCATCTTCCATAAGCCAAGTCAGAATTCCTTCCCATTCATTGCCCTTCCCGCCTCTAACTACCTCGATATTGACTAAGCGTAAAGCCCTAAATACAAAAAATCAACAAACGCAACCACATACCCCATATTTCATTTGGTGTACTGTATTCCAAGTACTTGGTTGCCTCACTTAAGAGTGAAGAGGTAATGAGAGCAACTATAGGCGAATACGTAAGTTCCAGAATTATTAAAGGGTCACAGTGGGGCAATTAATATTCTACCAAAAACTGTGTCCCGCGAGAAGTGTGAAGTCACCACACGACCACGACGATGTCAGTTAGGGCGTCCGATATAAACCAGTACAGCGTCGCCGCTGGTAGATTTAGTCCGTGTGAAGACGAACGATCCTGTTTTCGCCGCCGCTGCTCCGCGGCAATTGATGCCGGCGGATTATGGCCGATTAAGTCTGATGTGCGGACAAAATGCCGTTCCCCCTCCTAGAGTTTGGACACCAGGAAAACGACCCAAGTTTCTCTCCTGCAGCTCTATTTATCAGCATTAGCGTCACCGGAAAGAGATAAAAACCTGCTATATCCTGCTCACGTCTTCCGCACATGGTTTGAAGAAAGCGGATTTTTCTGCGCCATGAAACATGAATATTTCATTCTTGTCTACCTGTTCGTTTCTCAGAAATTGTATTGCTGAAATTTCTTAATGCAAACACCATGTATCTCAAGGTCTCGCTTTCCCATTTTAATTCAATTTTTATTCCATCCTACAAAACGAGAAATGTAGCCATTGTTACATACGATCTATTAATGAATACATATGCCGGTGGTTATAATTAAACTTTCCCTATTTGACAGGTTATAACACGAAAAATAATTACCATACGAGTACCGAACTTGGTAGCATTAATTTCCAGAGTATGGGGTGCATGATTTCCATGCGTCACAGCGCCACCGTCCAGTTCCAACTATGGCCACCAGGTGTCGTGATCATCAACTGCTTCTCCAAAGCACGTTTGGAAACGATCGAATTATCAGCCGATCGTTTCCAAATGCTTGGCCTGCACGATCACCTGACCTCACTCCCTATGATTTCTGGTTGTGGGGCTACCTGAAGGACAGGGTTTACCAGGGTAACATTCACACATGTGCTGATCTGACGCGCAGCATATCAAGAGAGGTAGCCAGAATACCAACGGACAAACTTCGTTCTGCTGTGCAGAATGCAATCCTGCGCTTTCAGACTCTTCTGGACACTGATGGGCGCCATATTGAGCCCCTTTTGTAGCAGTAATGGTACCGGTCTGTAATGGTATGATGTACCGTAGTAGCACATTAAAAGTGTTTCAAATGAATTGATTCTGCATTATTTCTCTTCCCCAAGTCCTTGAAATTAATGCTACCAAGTTTGGTACTCGTATGGTAATTAGTTTCCGTGTTATAAAGTGTTAAATTGGGAACGTTTAATTATAACCACCCGGTTTTTCAACAATGTATTTGTCCAATTCATTATCAAAAAAATAACCCGGTCTGAAAAAAAAAATTATGATCTCAAACTTGTCTTGCAGTTTACAGCTAACAAGATACACCAAAGATTAATGATAAAGGACTTCAAAGATTTCGCTAGATGGTGTCCTAATCATTCTTAAATTCACTCATAATGGTTATAGTTAATTCTTCAGAGCAGTTTCTTTTTTCACAATATGATTTAAAATTTCCATTGTATTTCACTTTAGAGTGAGTTGACAGCTCATCATACCATCACAGTTAGCTGCACACAATTTTATCTAATGAAATTATTTACCTCTTTCACTAGAGGTAATACGACAAAGAACCACTAGTTTCAAATCTGAATAAAACAACTTTCCAAAGGGATTAACGACAGAAAAACACTTCTAAAGCGTTCCGAAAGAGATCTATAGTGAAATCAAGTATTTTATCCAGATAGAACTAAGGAAAACTGTAAAATTGTGTTATAAAGCACATTAAAATTGTAATACATTTCTTACACTAATTTTTATATGACAACTGCCATCGTTATTGTGAACACCAATACCACTCTCAATGTTTATCATAAAATATGAGAAAAAAAAACTAAATTCATCTCCTAGGAACCATAAAGCCTCATTAAATTAATGACGCTAATAAACGTATATCTAGCGATACATATATATCAGCATCAATTATCTTCCATTTTACTATAATTAACAAAGCGTGATTCAAATACTATAAATTAAAGCAGTAGCAATAAAGAGTCCTTCCAGACGCAAATCGATTACGTGACTTCCGCTTATTAGGTGACACCCGGGTGGAGGCAACAACTGGTTCGGGCAATGACCTTTAGATGACGTCGCACAAAATTATAAATGGTGGTGGTGGGAAAAATTGAAATATGGATGGTGGAAATTCAAATGACATGAGAGTAAATTTAAATAATATGTAATTGAAATTGCATCCCTCCCCCACCACGTCCACGTATCTGGTTTATACTAAACATCCCAGTACAATGCACAGGTAATACATGAAATTAAGGAATAATATATGTGTTATTCTATGATGATGTTTATTGTAAAGTGAAATCAGAACTAAATTACGGAATAGCGGAAACTGAAGTATGTGGCATCAAAAGATGCCACCATCCTAGATCGGGGAAGTGTAACGGAACCAGGATCTAGTCCCTGACCCCGCGAACCATCCGTCCTGTAAGATCCCTCAATACCAGCATTCTATGAATTTCAATCTTATGAATTAAGTATACTGGTGTTGGAGAGTGATAAACATTGGTTGATTGTAAATTTTATATTTTGCATGTGAATGTGTATTGTTTTAATAGATGGAAATCGTTTAAATAAAGTGTAGTTGGATTAAAAGCAGTAAAATGTTTGAAATGTTGATTGAAAGACTGTAATTATGAATATTATTTAAGTAATGATGTTTTGGGGACGATTTTAGGCTATTTAGAATTGTTTAAATTTTTTACTTTAATGTTTAAACACCTGTAAATATTCTCCATCTTCATTTATAAATGTTTCTTCTCGATTATGAGGAATTTTGTATAGATTTTACTGCTTTCTTACTAATTCCATTATTTGGAGCGATTATTGCGATCAAGAAGCGCCTGTCGGCTCTTTTAATGTTTCCCGGATAATTTTGTAGCAATTATTTAAGACCTTGAGACCGCCAGCTGTTGGGTTTTTCGATTGAGTTCGCTGGAAACTGTGTTAACAGGACGCTGTGTCTGTAATGTGCTTTAGAAACTTTGTAAGAATTTGATGCCTTATCTTTCTTTATTTTTTTACTTATGGCTTTACGCCTCGTCCATGTCGACATCATTAGAGGTGGGATGTGACTGGGAACAAGGAGTGGGAAGGAATTCTGTCATGGCCTTTTTGAAGGAAGTATCGCGACATTCGCCTGAAGTGATTTGGGGTAACCATGGAAAACTCAAATCTGGATGTCCGGACCCGGATTCAAACCGGAGTCCTCCCGAATACAAAGCTAGAGTGTTGACCACTCGATTCTTTATCCATGTAAACGTTTATGAAGATTTCGGCGAAGTAAAAAAGTTAAATTGTGTATCAACGGTCTTATTATTTCATTCTGTATCATTCAACGGTTATAGGAATTGTCATATTTTGGTGAATCTTCAAATCACCTGGTGATCTTCCCACAAAAACCTGTGACTCTAAGAAGTAATTAAGTTACAACTTTCGGCGAACTTCAGCGAGTTGCTTATAAGTCCTTATTGGGTTTTAGGCGGTTTTCCGCAATAATCAAGAATGCTGGGACGGTCGCCGATTTTTCGCCTTATAAAATACACATTTCACAAAATAAATAAACTTATCACTCAGGACATGGTTACACTTTTCTCAAAAAGATGACAATACTACATTCTTCCAATAAGGTAAATACTCCGGGTCTGATATTTCTGGTACAATCAATGGTAGCGCACAAACCCTCCCTCTAAAAATTATACATCCAACTCCTGTTCACATGTACTACCATGCTCATATTAATCCGAACGACCTGAATCACACATCTCTAAATTTCCTCCTGGCAATTATTCAACAATTGTACACAACTGAAAAGACAGTCCTATACCCTGTAGGTTGTACAATCACGAGACTATGAAAAATTGTCACGTACTCGACCCACAAAAAACGGAATACATTTCAGTTTATTCAATTTATAAACTTGATTAGTGAATACAGTAAGGCAAAAAATGTATTATACAGACATGAAATGAGTTGATTTGTACATTTTTAAATACATTTTAGAGTTATTTAGTGTCAATATGTAGTAAAAAATTAACCGCTTTCAAACAAAATGTTAATTTTGAACAAGAGGTGGGACCCAAAACAGTTTATGTATTACATTCGACATAAAAATAATTTAATACAACACATGATGTTTGCACTGGATTAAAATTTGTTGAAACGATACACAGACATTGAAGCAGCTGTCTGCTACATACCACATAATACATTTACAAAATTAATAACTTTAGCATTAATTTCACGAAACTGCTTCCCTTAACGTTCTGTTATCTGGTTCTACTTATTAGCCTGTTTCTGAACATACAAAATGTAAAAAAAAACATAGATAAAAAGAATTATTAAATCAATCTTGTCGGTAGCATGCGATGGAATCAGTCAGACAAGCGTTGTTAAAAGAAAAGTTTGTGGGTTTATTTTAGCGTAAGACAACGGATGTTCTCTCACTACAACAATGGAAAACTCCTTAAAACACTGAAAATTCCTACTTTCTTTTTAAAATATGTTTTATTGTTATAAACATGAAATTTAGAGTACAGCTGTTTCAGTATTTCATTGAAAATCACCTTCATTAGTGAATATGGCAAAATATTACACATTGCACTTCCGTATTCGAATGTGGTTGTAAAGGTGGAAGATATATAAAAAAATGATGGACTGGAAGCTTCTGTAATTAACAATATTCTGCGGCTATTGGTGGTCACGAGTGGAGTGAAGTATATGATGTATTACGTTTTATTTGTGGCATCAAGTTATTCTGTCAGGCCAACGTCTTAGCCCGATCTAATGCAGGTAGACGGCAAAAAATTCTCACTGAAGTAAAATAAAATAAAACTATAATCTGGAGCAAAATAATAAAAAAACTAAACATTAATAGTGGATGGGTGAAATTTCACAAATTGTTTCAAACGCCTAGTTTAATGATCTACAGTTTTACTTTTTTTTGACGTGTAGGAGTTGTTTACGGAATTTAATACTTCAAGGAAGTAACAGGGCAGTCCCGCAACGCCGAAAAATGTCGCCGAACGAGTGATTATAAGCTGGTAAGTCTTTAACGTTGTGGGTCGCTCAGATTGGCCGGTGCCGAGCAGGAAGATTAGTGGCTAGGAAGCGCCCTGTCTCGCGGAAGAAAGGTACGGGGTTCGAGTCGGGCTTCGGGAACGAGTGGTGATTCACAGATTAGGACGTTAAAATAACAAATTTGTTGCCTGAATAGATTAAGTAATCCAAATTCATTTTTGTAGTTATTTTTCAGTTAAGTCTTTAATATATCTTTTGCCATGACACGGGAAATATTAGCTGTGTAAGAACAAATTTAGGTCTCACTATTTAATTAGGATCCATTCCCCGTTCGCTAAAATCATTCTGGGAGTCTCGTTGGCTGGACCGTGAATTTAAAATAGTTACTACGTAACTTCGATGCATATAGTTATGAATCACCCATTACGCGTATGTTGAGATTTTCATTACTGTATTTGGTTTGCCATTGGAGATCGGAATTTTTTATGATAATAAAACCATGAAAAACGCTGAATGATTCCATGGAAGACATAACTCAGTCTTTTAACTGAGGAATGCTAGGAAATGTTTTGATACAATTTCAAACTCGTCTGCTTAGCAGTTGTTGAATGTAATGCTATTACGACATCTTTGTATCTGTAGATTTTGTTACACTGAATTCTGTGTACAGTGATGTATCGTTAAATCCAAAATTAAAAGCCGAATTAATTTAATTACCCTGGAATTTGTAAAACTTATAAACTTATTCATAAAAACCAGCTTGTAAAGGTATGTAATGTCAGTTATCATCTGTTTTAGATTTATTTGAAACACTGAAAGAAGAACGTTTCAGACTGGAAGCAAATAATTGATTGGTATTCATTTACCTAAACTAACCACTAAAAGGTTTATTTTTTACTGTCTTCAGAAGATCGAAATTTAATACACCGTGTCATTTTCCCGCGTTGCAGAACTGTCCTGTTACTTTCTTGAAGTATTAAATTCCATGAACAACTCCTACACGTTAAAAAAGAAATCTGTACATCATTAAACTAGGCGATTGAATGAATTTGTGAATTTTTACCAATCCACTATTGGTGATTAGTTTTTTTAAAATTATTTTTGCTCCGGATTATAGTTTTATTTTTTTACTTCAGTGAGAATTTTTTACGTATTCCGTATTTTTTGGGTCGAGTTCGTGACAATTTTGCACAGTCACGTGACTGTACAACCTACAGTGTATAGGACTGTCTTTGCAGTTGTGTATAATGGTTGAATAATTCCCAGGAGGAAATTCAGGATGTGCGATTCAGGTCGTTCGAATTAATATGAGCATGGTTGTACCTGTGTCTAGCGATCCGACACGGCCAATACGGGGAAAAAAGCTCTACATCTCTTTTTTATTGCGTTTTAATTTATTTTACTCACCATTCGTCATGAAAATTATATTTTCAGCAGCAAACATAGCACTGCAATATATATGGGCACTAAAAAGTAGTCTCAACAATGGTTTCTGTTCAAGTAATGATAAGCATCTTAAATTTTTAAATGTTGTACCAGATTACTCTCCGAATTATTTTCCGTAAATACTGCTTCTTTTTTGAAATTTTTCCGCATATCACATCATATTTTTTATCGCAGAATAAATGAGCACATCTTTTAAAAGCTGACTCCATTAAGTCTCCAGGATATTCCATGATAATTTTGAGTTAGTTATCGAACAATTGGTTCGATATTCCACACTACTGCTGACGCTGTAGATATTCAAAAAGTTCTTAGAGCGCATTATGGATACATAAAACTCTCTGAAAACAAATACATTTGTAAAAATGATGGTCGTCAGTTTCATAAATAGCATGAGTGGTGCAGCTTATATTTTATCCACACAATGCTAGGGTGGTGTGAGTGTTGCGCACAGTGTTGGACAGTTTGCAGGCTTATTCTCAGATTTCACACTAGTATTAACGACCAAGGTGGTGGGTGAGCAGTAACGCTCTGGCCTGGCATTCGGGAGGACGCGGTTTCGAATCTCCGTCCGGCCAGCCAGATTTGGATTTTCCACAGTTTCCCCACATCATTCCAGGCGAATTCCGAATTGCTTCCTTGAAATGGCCATGGTTCAATTTCTTTCGTCCTTGCCCCCAGACCTTTCCCACCTCGAATGATCTCGACGTCTTCGAGGCGTACAGCCATAATAAAAAAAACATCTAATACTCATTGAACCTTTCTGAAATGATTCTTTTCGTCTTGAACAGTTAGGCCAGAGTTGCAGATACAAGATTTCGTCTTGCTTTATAATAGTGGTGAGGCATACTGTCGTTCATAAGACCTCTCAGATCTTGTGTGCTGTCGAACAAGACTGATGTCCTATTTACAAAAAAGTCAAGAAAAGTCAAGAATTTAACAGTTATTAGACTGAAGAGGTCAAACACACACGCACTGTTCTCTCCGTTGAGTTTTCTGTTTCTGTCAGTTGCCAGCATCGGTACCTAGGATTTACCAACTATGTTACCATTTTCACATTCCAGCAAAATGTGCGTAATCCAGTATTTCTGAATTTAAAAATACGATTTCGTTTTATCTATAAAAGTATTTTTTTCTTTCTCTGTCACTCACATCAACATGAGGCACTTTCCAAACGAGTTACAATAGATAATTGCTGATACATCACCTACCCTTCTATAATACATCCCCTTTCATTTAATATTCGCCGTAACTGGATATATTGTTATGGGAAATAACCGACTCTGTTAATTAACTATGTGCTAAGAGCATTTAATAAAGGAATCATAAATAATATGTCAGATTTACGAGTTGGTTTTCAATAACTGCAGTGTAACGACCGAATCCGATTGGTCATACAATAATTCAAATGACAATAGATAGTGAGTTGATCTGTATGTGAAATTTGAAACACTTGTAAGTAACGGTAAACAGTCTATTCTTTTCGTTTGGAGGAGAGAACGGAACACGGACAATCATCAGATTTCATCTTCTTAATGGAAGGTCTGAGAATTATTTACACAGTTGATACACCGCTAAAGTCTCCATTCTTTCATTAAAGTGAGATTTTAATTCACTATATTGAAATAAAATTAATGTTCCCATTCCGCTCTTTTAACTTCTTTTTTTTTAATAACAACTGAAAAGTGAATTGGTTTCCGATAAAATTTTATGAATTACCATAAATACCAAGATAATTCAATTTCATTAATCACAACTGTTCTCGTGAAAAATGAAGAAGATATGGCAATCACCAGTATCATTCATCAGTCTTAACTAAGTTCTTGGAAAATGTATCAACATTCACTTTAATGTAATAACATAGTGGCGTACCCATTCTTTTCATTTTCTGTTGTCGACAAACCATTCGTGGTTGGTGATGTGTAGTAGGAACAACGTGAAAATTTTGGTGCTCCTTACATCAGATCTGTTTATGGGCCGTTTCGTAGTTCATGGAGGGATAGAAGGTTTTCGATTAGAACTGATATCAGTTTCGAAGATCCATAGTAAAGCATACAGGTTGTGACAGGAGGAAATTGCATATGGTTTCCCAAAAATTTGATATTAAGTAAAAATTAGTAATGGTCGATTAAAGCGAGAACAAGCAGAGAACCCTAAGGATCGGAATTAAATATAAATTAATTAATGTATTTTGGACTATTCGATTTTTTTTACTGCTTAACGTCATTTTAACAGCGAGGTCTTTAGAGACGGGAAAGGATGGGGGGCAAGGAATGGGAAGGAATTCGGCCATGGCCTTTTGAAGGAAGCATCCCGGCATTTGTCTGGAGTGATTTGGGAAACCATGAAAAACCCAAATCTGGATGCCCGGACGGGGATTCGAACCGCCGTCCTCCCGAATGCGAGGCCAGAACGCTAGTCGTTATACCACCACGCTTGGTGGGACTATTTGAGAGGGATAAACCCAGTTAATATCATGAGTAGGTATAGATTCGTATGTTTGGAGTGAATTTGTAATATAGAGGCAACTTGAAGACCCACCTTAGGTGATGCTTGACGTCAATAGCCAGTCAGTAAAACCTTGAAAACCAAATATGGTTCTTGAAAGAGAGGTATAGGCTGGTGTCTCTGGTTTTTGTACGCGGAAGCCCATATTGCAGAGAGGGCATACCAGACCCCCATATGGCTGGGAGGTAAAGGTAGTTTTTTTTTTTTTTTTTTTAATGGCATTTGGTTTCCTTAGGCCATACAGCCAGCTCAAGTATGTGTTTATTTCATCCAGTGTTTTTCAGTTTCTCTACGTGTATATATATCTTTCAAGTAATTCTAGACACACCACAGGACGGACACGACAAGCACACCTCACACAACACTTAAACACCCATGCCCTCGGCCGGACTCGAACCGGCGACCTTCGGCACGTGTGGCCAGTACTCTATCCCCTATGCTACCGAGGCCGGCATGGTAAAGGTAGTATCGCAGTTGACAATTTCGTAGAGGAAGAAGGCAACGATAGATGGCGACTCTCCATATACAGTTAGACAAGAAAGCATAAAAAGCCACCAGTGTGTCGTTCGGCTGTATGAAACACTGTCTCTTAGGAAGTGATTCAATGGGTCACTGCATGAAAGCCAACCTAGCTATCAGAGAAGTAAGCTAAATAATTCACTCCCTCTTTCCTGTTTAATTTTGCTCTCCCTCGTGTGCTTGATATTTACACTAATCACATATACTTCTGTTAAAAATGGTGATAAGTTTTCAAGTCAGTATAAAAGACATTGTGAGATTAAAAATTCTTGAAAATTAGTAGCTTCCTTAAGAACCTTTTTTTTAAGATAATGATAGCATATTGACGTTAATTGTAAAAATTGAGACAGTGATACACAGGAGAAATAGGAACAAAATATAAATTTTTTATTGGAATTCTCCCTTTACCTTCCCACCCTACTTATTTTCGGAACTGTGTTACAGCTCTACAACAATCTTCGGTTGTGAAATCATCATTAATCTCTAGCGCCTGTTTCCCGGATGCTGGACATTAGCAATCTCCATTTCTTCCTGTCCAGGAATAGCTGATGTTCGTGGGTAGTCCTCCAATCCAGATCCTTCTTGATTTCCTTTATCAATTTATTTTTGGAGTTTTCCAAACGTCTATTCAATTTCATGTTCATATTAAAGCAGGCCTTTACTTTGGACATGTCCGTAACACGTAAGGCGACACCGCCGTAAGGAGTTTGACACACTGATGTTTATACCCGCTTATGCACGATTCCATTACTTACTTTCTACTTTCGTGTTCTCTGAAGCGTGGTATGCACAAAATTCTTTTCAGAGTATTGGAGTCTACTACTATTGATGTTCCTATTGCGAAAGTCAGTTTGAGGATGTAAAATATATTCAATAGCGTATGTTTGCACTTTCCAGGCATTTTGCTGTCCCACAATAGAGTTCTGACTTGGTTATAAGAGAATGTTACATCATTGGTTCTGTTTGTACTCTCACATTTACCGGTGGTTTCTTTTCACAACAATCGTACTGGTCAACATTTTGTAGTTGTTGATTGTTTAGGTAAATATTGTGGTGATCTCAAAAAGTCACCACATTTTTCATTAGAAAGGGTGATTAAAAATGCCAAGATTTGCGTTTAGTGAATGTGCCTATAGCCATCGAATTCGGTGACAAAGGACTCCTTCAGGCTGGTGCCGGCTTGTCAGCTAGCGGGAAACACACAATAGGAAGACCTTGAAGTATGCACGTTCAGGGAAAGGAGGGGGTAGGCGAGTCTACCTTCTGCATGCTGGGGTGTTCGGGGAGTGAGGAGATGGCTGCTAAACGTGACACGTGAAGGACGAGAGCTGTGGTGGTACGGAAGTGTTTCTGTATGGTGCTACGAATACAGTTTGCATCAGTAATCGTATTGCATACTGCTTACAGCGGCGCATCAACGATGGTAATGTACTGCATCCGCAAATAAGTAACTCTCACTGCCATAGTGATTAAAAACCCAGTGCGACCCTGACAGCAGTGAAAATTGCTTATGGAGTCTCCAATCATCCATTAAACTTTAGTGAGCTAGCCGTGGAACTGGTTATTGATAAACCAACTTGTGCCCTTCTGGAACAGAACTCCAAGTTTTAATAATGATGCCTGTGAATGTATTGCAGATTAATTTAGTCTTTTTTTTTTATTCCTTATTGCTACAATAAAATACAGTTGTCTTTAATTAATTTCATTTATGGTCCTATTCAATTGTGAGGCAATACTCTGTCCTTTAATCTTCCTTTTTTTTTTATGGCACGCTTGGAAACATTTAATCACAGTAATTAATTGAATGAATTAAACTCAAAATCAAATTTATAATCATTACAAAGTGCTCACTCAGATACGAGAGTAGACAGAGCATTTCATTGGCTATCCCAACTCGGGGCTTGTCTATATCAGAATGATTAAGGTTCTGATACTAAATCATTATTGGCAGTGAAAGATTTTTCAAAAATTAATAATAATAATGCATATCAGCTTTAGCCACGTTTAAGATGATCAATCGGGAAACAAGAAATGCATAGCGTAGCCTCCAAATTACTTATTAAATTTTGTATGTATGTTTTTTTTATGTTTTGAGTTGGCAGCATGGTAACAATTTTTGCCCGCTGTCGTTCTTATTGTTTTTTCGTTTTGTTTGGGAATGATCAAACTGTTTTGACCAGTTATATGTGATGATAATTCTTGTGTTTGTTCGCTTTTGTAAGGATTGCTTGTGTTCCTTTGTGATTATTTTTTGTTGTTGTTCATTCGCTCTCGTGATGATTGCTGATGTTCTTGTGCTGGTGATTTCTGTTTCTTTTAATTTATGATGGTTTTTGTTTTCGCTTTGTCTTGTTATATACAACTGTTCTTATCAGTTCTATAAGATGATGACGTGTGTTGCAGTTGATAGTGCGGTAATTGATTCATGTTTTGGGGCACGTTATTAATATCGCGTTGAAATTCATTTTAAATTTTTGAGGGCTGTTCATGCCGGAAACAATTTTAGTTTTGTTTGTTGAATAAATTTTCGTTGTGGATAAATTTGTTGGTTTTTGATGAGAGCGACGTAAAACATAATAGATTCGTATGAAACTTCGTTCTGGGAAAATCGCGAGTGATATTTCTGTGAACATTTTAGACACAGACACTGTCACTATGGGAACACACGAAGAAATTTTTGACAATGAATTCCACCGTGCGTCTACTGAGCTAATCGGAGACTTAGAATCACGAGAAGCAGAACACACCCCGACTCACAATGTAGGGGTCACAACACAACAGCCGGATGTTTCATTAGAAAATAACCACACACAGATATCGGAATCTAAAGAAATCACACCACCGGAACTAAACGCTTCATTGTTGACGATGATTTTACAGAAACTGAATAATTTGGAACAAAATGCTGTGGAACAACGTCAGATATCAGAAAAGAATGCCGCGGAGTGTCAGCAATTTCTAAAAACACAGTGTGACGAGTTTAAGATGGAAATTAAACACCAAATCCGTACTGAATTGACCGCAGTGAATGACAAACTGAATGAAGTCACGGAGCAAATGTCAATTGTAAATGCCCGACAGGAAGCGATGTGCTCCAAGCTTGATGAAAAGATAGATGCTGTCAAATCGTCTCTTACTGTGGACATGCAAAATCTATCTTTGCGAGTTGAAAGTGACTTGAAAGTGGTTCAGTCACAGGTGGGGACGGTAACTGTGACTTGTGAGGATCTTACAAGGTCGCAGGAAGCTGTCACTCGTCGGGTGACCAGTTTAGTAGATAGCGTAGAGGGGTTGCGAAACGAGGCCACTCGAAACATCGATGCGCTGACCACGTCAATCGTGAGAGTGCAAGATGACGCGAACAGTCAGCATTTGCAACTGACCAGAGAGGTTACTTCAATAAGTACCTCGGTAATAACCTTGAAAGAGGACGCGTCTATTCTGAAGCAAGAGCAAGTAAAATTGCGGGAGGAGCTGCGTGCGGTGGAGAAGAAAAGACAGGTTGTTGACAACAGAGGTAATAGGACCAATTCATGTTGACATTCCATTACCACGGTTTGGAATGAAGAGAGGAATCAATCCTCGTGAGTTTCTGACTAACCTCGAGGAATATTTCCGTATAAAGGCCATTCCAGAATCTTTTTGGATGACCTTGGTAAACCAGGCACTTGACTTCCAAGAAAGGTCTTGGTTGGCCATTACTTGCGAAGCGAGAACAACCTATACAGAGTTTAAAGAGGCATTTCTACGGACGTATTGGTCTGTGCAAGAACAGTCACGATGTCTGCTCCGAATCTGCCAAGGGAAGTACGATCCACGCGAGCACGGTTCAAGAGTGATGTATGTAAGAAGACTAGCAGTACTCTCGCGACTCCTAGATCAGCCTCTTAAGGACCAGCAGTTCATAGCAGCTGTTTCCACGCATTTCTCAAAGCAGACAAGGGGTCTTATTAATCCAGTTGTTGCAACTACTTTGGAAAGTTTCCTTGAAACTTTGCAAAATATAGATGCAATCGAAGATGGCCCACCAGGCAACTTTGACCATCATGGCGAACAACCGCATGATAATAATAATAGGAACTCAAATAGGGATCACAATCGCAAGCCCTACGATAAGAGGAAACAATTTTACAATGAAAATCGGCGGAATGACTTTAACCATGGACGTAACCAATCACAGGGGCAGCAACCGCGTGTAAATGCTATTGTGCGGGGACAATCTCCACAGCGAAACTCTTCGCCGGTTTCAGCCGAACCATCGCAGGCAAATGCGTGCGAAACATCTCAGGATGTGCAAGTGTACCAGCAATGAGATTTTCCAGGGGGCACCAGTAGCTGTAATAAAATAATTATAGCTAACATTAATTATTGGCGAGGTGAAGGGCCGGAAGGAGAGATGTTGGATGCCGATTTATCAGAAAACACCTGGCCCAGGAGGCCCGCTAGGTGTCCCCATATTGATGTTAAAGTGCACGGAGTGCGCACTAGTGCGTTATTGGACTCGGGATCATGTATTACCGCTATCTCAGCGAATTTCCTAAACCAATTAAAAGTATCATGTAAGAATTTAAAGGTCATTCCTGCAAAGCCAATTCCGGTGGCACCAGCATTCGGAGCAAGGGAGAAAACGGTGGATGAACAGATACTGTTACCATTGAAACTGTCTGAAGGCACTTTGAACATATTAGCTCTTATTATCCCAGGGTTGGCCCTCGATTTGATCATTGGGAGTGATGAACTGGAAGCACATAAAGTCATAATAGACTGGGGAAGAAAAATGATAAGCAACCTGGGACCGCAGACCATTTTCTGGGAAAATTCGAATAAAGCGGAAAATGGGAAGGAAATATGTTCGAATGCTGTACTGTTAGGTGATGGACTAAATAAAAGAAACACACCTGACCGGCTATATGCAAGCATAAATGCGTTGTTGGATGAGAGAAACTTCGTGCACGACGCGATACATAAGTCGATACGGGAAAATCAACATCTAAAGCAGGATCAGAAGATGCAAGTGAACTCCCTGATGGAAAAACACTTGGGAATATTCTCGTATAGGCCGGGGAAATTTCGTGACATGTCCCATAAGTTTCGAGTGACAGACACTAGCCCATTGCGAGGATGCACATACCCGGTGCCGCAGAAAATGCGGGTAGCTGCGAAAGAGGCGATTGAGGCGCTGGAGCGCGAAGGCATTATTGTGGCTGCTCCCTCCCAACATATTAATCCAATTACACTGGTGAGCAAACGAGATGGATCCATTAGGATATGTCTGGACGCAAGAGCACTCAATGAGAGAATTGAGAAAGACGGGGAACGATCGGAGGTGATACCGGATTTAATATCAAGGTTTCACGGGAAGAAATGGTTGTCTACACTAGATGTGACTTCCGGGTTCAACCAGCTGGCACTTGATCCAAGCTGTAGTCCTTATACCGCGTTCCTTTTCGAAGGAAGGCAGTTCCAGTTTTTACGCGTCCCGTTTGGATTAAAGGACAGCTCTTGCGCATTTGTTCGTGCAATGAACACAATTCTACCACCATCAATTAAGCAATTTTGCATCGCTTACATCGATGATTTACTCGTTTTCTCGGAAACGTTTGAGCAACACCTCGAGCATCTAGATCAATTATTCACTGTGCTCAAGTCAAATGGTCTCACACTTCATCCGGAGAAAGCCACCATATGTAGACAACGCGTAGAGTATCTTGGGTTTGTCATCACGCCTAGAGGAGTCGAACCGTCGCCTGATAAGATCAAGGAAATAGTTAATATACCAGCGCCTACGAAGATAAAAGATTTAAGAAAATTCCTAGGTATCTGTGCTTATTACCGGGGAAATGTCCCGAATTTTGCCAAAGTACTGCATCCACTCTATGATTTATTGAAAAAGGGTACACGATGGAAATGGGAGGAAACCCATCAGCAGGCCTTTGAATACATTAAACAAATTTTTCAACAAGACATCTGTTTGGCACATCCTGATTTCTCAAAGCCATACTTCTTATACACCGACGCGAGCTATAAAGGGATTGGCGCATGTTTACATCAAAAAGATGGGGAAGGGAGACTACGCATAATCGCGACTGCGAGTCGGACGCTTAGACCTCCAGAATTACGATATTATGTTAGTGAACTGGAAATGATGGCTATACATTTCGCCACACAGAAATTCAAGGCGTACTTACTAGGGTGTACCACATATCTGATGACAGATCACCTTGCCCTTACTTTTCTGCGAAGCGCCCGATTCACTAGCAACCGAATTGCTCGATGGGCCATGTTCTTACAGCAGTTCGAGATCCAAATACAGTATTGTAAGGGGTCGGAAAACATTATAGCGGACTGGTTGAGCCGACATCCAGGAGATGGAGATGCTTGTAGAATATGGACATGGGGATCTGGATGAAGTACTCATAGCGGTGTTAACCCTGCCGGCAGGGAGGAGTATGAAGGAGTTGAAGAAACGCTTAATTGAACAACAGTGTGCTAGCGAATATATTAAAATGATAAGAGAATACCTCACAACTGGAGCTCATGGAGATAATGTTCGTGTGAGAAATGTTGCGTTACTCTGCACTCTATCAGAGGACGTATGTTTCCGACGTGAGAATGCCGTCAAACCATGGCGTATCTGGTTACCACAAACCATGTACCGGGAAATGGCAGAACTATATCATTCTCATCATGGACACCCAGGAACGGAGAGATTGTTTAAAATGATGACGTTAGAATATTACGCCGATGCACTAAAGAAGGAGGTCGCTATATGCACAAAGACCTGTGTCGAGTGCCAAAAGGTGAAATCAACAAACACGCGGAGAGAGGGAGAATGTCACCCAATTGTTCCTGATAGACCTAAGCAATTAGTGTGTGTGGATCACTTTGGACCCTTGCCGTCCGGACAATTTGGGAAGAAGCACATATTTGTGATGTTGGACGCGTTTTCCAAGTACATTAAGCTGTACACAGTCGCGAAGCTAAATACTTTGGGCACCCTGAAGATCATTTTCGACAGGTATGTGCCAGAATGTGGAAAGCCATCGCGCATCCTTTCAGACCATGGCTCAGTGTTTACTAGTCCACGCTGGACGAAGACACTGGACGAAGCAGGGATAAGAGCTGTATACAGTTCAATAAGGACTCCTCAAACCAATCCTGCTGAAAGATATATGAGACAGTTGGCATTGTACTTCAGGTTTCTCGTAGGAAACAAACATAATTCCTGGGTGAGGTACGTGCCACAAATTGAGAAATATTTTAATGAAACTGTACATTGCAGTACAGGAGAGAAGCCATTTGAGCTGCATTTTGGTAAACGTGTCATGACTTATGCGGAAGAGCTTGTGAGGCACCCGAACTCAGATATTGTCGAAAGCCATGAGGAGGCGATCAAGCGTGCACACGAATATTTGATGGAGAAGGCAAGCAAACGTAAGCAACTGCAAGACACACGTGGTACGCAGAAATACGAAGTAGGACAAAAGGTTTTGGTGCGGCAATTGCGTATATCCGATGCTGATAAGAAGATGACAGCTAAATTCTTTGATCTATTCATAGGCCCGTTCGAAGTTATAAAAGTTACCGCTCCAAACGTCTATGAGCTGCGACAGGCAGACGGAGAAATTTACGGGACTGTCAACGCCCGCAATATCAGAGCATTTTATTCTAGGTAACCACAAGTAAACAATAATGCTAAACTGGTTTCCAATGTAGCAATAATTGTTAAGATTACATACTTATATCCTCAAAAATTATACAGTTTGCAACGCATTTTAAATTCACATGTCTGCATGATAAAGAAAAACAAGTTGTTTTACAATATTTGAAGTAGAATGTTCAAAAATACTTTGATATGATAATTTCAATTTAAAAATGTGAGTTGATAGTGTACATGTTTCTATTGTTGAGTTTGATACTGGGTTAAAAATTACATAATAAGAGAGCTTATGTATAGACAAGTTAAAAGTCTTGTTAACGATTTCATATCGTCATTAAACGTACTACACATTTCTAAACTTAATTACCACCCATCAGAGAGAATGATTCACAATTACTAAGGGGTGTGCTAAGATGAAGTTAAATAACTCTTGTAGGGAAGGAGTAAAAACACTTCTTGAGTCTTGTTAGATGATTACCGAAGGAAGGAAGTTACCTTAGTGAATTTAATTTGTTTGCTCGGACGAAAAGAATAGATGTCGGAGTAAATAAGCAACGGATATGACTCAAGTGGCTGTAAAATTCTCATTAGTGGCAATGATATGTAAGTCCACAAAGTAATTAAAATAAGAGCCCTAAGCAATCCGGTTGCATGTTTAAAGGTTCGGTGTGATAAAACACCATGACTTCTTTATTAATTTTTTTTAGGGACTCGTTTCCCTAGGTAATTCATCACTAGTACTCAAGCTGCTAAGGTCTAGGACTGTTGTGACCATAAAGGAATAAATAAATGTGTAGCTCTGTGGGAGTTGTAAGGTAAAGTAAATGTTAAGTAGTCTTTCCACACTTACTGGGTCCGCGGATTTAACTCAAAATCTTCTCCACTTTTCTCAATAATGTTTTAAGCAAATTACTCGCACTATCAAGTGGAACAGCACTTCGGAAAAAAGGACTAAATAAAGAAATTCAATTCAATTGTTTTCTTAATTGAGAATCTATATAATGCAAGTAACCTCTGCAAATATTTAAAGCAAAAGTATGTATTTTGAGGAAATGGGTAGATGTTTATAATTAGAAAGATGTTGATAATGAAGGTAAATTAAACGCATTTTTTTTTGTAAAGTTTAAGGCATTATGTTTCTAGATAATTAAAGTTTCTTTTAGGAACTAAAGGTTCACATGTTGGTGAACATATTATATGGTAGATGTTAGGAAACAAATGTAGATTTTCATTGTTTGTAAGGATGACAAAGCACTAACTTTGGATGTGGAATTATTTGTCATAATGAATGCGGCTGAGGCTGTTACCAGAACTAGTGGTAACAGATTATAGTTTTAGTGATGTTTATATATACATCTAAATTTGAATCATAGTGTTGTATATATGTTTTAGTCTGTATTACGTACCAAATGGTTAATTATAATTGATGCTATTTACTAGACAAGGTTGGCACATAACGGTTCAACATTTGTATATTTCTCGTTATAAGTTATGCATTTCTTGTATCCGTTGGCTAGGCTGATGTATTAACTTTCCATTTGTTAATAGGTTGCATAAATTAAATTTTGTTACAATGATAGTAACCTACTCAAACAGAGTTTTGCCAGTAATGGTAAATGAAATACTGGTAAGAATATAGATACAATTAAAAAAAAGGGTAGTTTCATAAAATGGAGTTCTGTGAAGGGACAAGTCAAATTAGCCAGGAAAGATAAGGGCAGACTTTAGATGAACCATCAAAATATAAAGTGATTCAGGGAAGAAGGCGTGTGACGTAAAATTTTATTTCTGTGTTGCACAAATAAAATTTTAATGTGGACTGGAGGCTATGTGGTGATCTCAAAAAGTCACCACATTTTTCATTAGAAAGGGTGATTAAAAATGCCAAGATTTGCGTTTAGTGAATGTGCCTATAGCCATCGAATTCGGTGACAAAGGACTCCTTCAGGCTGGTGCCGGCTTGTCAGCTAGCGGGAAACACACAATAGGAAGACCTTGAAGTATGCACGTTCAGGGAAAGGAGGGGGTAGGCGAGTCTACCTTCTGCATGCTGGGGTGTGGGAGTGAGGAGATGGCTGCTAAACGTGACACGTGAAGGACGAGAGCTGTGGTGGTACGGAAGTGTTTCTGTATGGTGCTACGAATACAGTTTGCATCAGTAATCGTATTGCATACTGCTTACAGCGGCGCATCAACGATGGTAATGTACTGCATCCGCAAATAAGTAACTCTCACTGCCATAGTGATTAAAAACCCAGTGCGACCCTGACAGCAGTGAAAATTGCTTATGGAGTCTCCAATCATCCATTAAACTTTAGTGAGCTAGCCGTGGAACTGGTTATTGATAAACCAACTTGTGCCCTTCTGGAACAGAACTCCAAGTTTTAATAATGATGCCTGTGAATGTATTGCAGATTAATTTAGTCTTTTTTTTTATTCCTTATTGCTACAATAAAATACAGTTGTCTTTAATTAATTTCATTTATGGTCCTATTCAATTGTGAGGCAATACTCTGTCCTTTAATCTTCCTTTTTCTTTTTATGGCACGCTTGGAAACATTTAATCACAGTAATTAATTGAATGAATTAAACTCAAAATCAAATTTATAATCATTACAAAGTGCTCACTCAGATACGAGAGTAGACAGAGCATTTCAAACATTACTGCCACAAACTAATACATTAGTGATTTTCTTGTTTGTTTTCAGATTTTAATACTCAGCAAGGACTTCTTGCATTTTAGCAAGTGTTTCCCCAAATCGCTTTCTTTTCCTGAAACAACTGCAATGTCATCTGCAAGTCTCAGCTAAACGATTTTTTCGCCGTGAATGGAAATTCCTGCCTTTACTTGATCCCGCGCCGCTTCCAATGCTTCTTGGGCGTACATATTGAATAGAAGAGGGGAAAGAATGCAACCTTGCCTTACTCCCTTTTTAACTTTTGATTCGACTTTGCATTTTCCAAACCTGATTACCGCAGTTTCATTCTCATAGAGTTTCCATATGATTATTCGATCTTTGTACTTTAGTCCCATTCTTTTCAGGACTGAGAATATTTTGTTCCAATTGACATCGTCCAAAATCCTTCTCAAGATCTATAGACACCCTTGTCTTTTCTTATACACTTCTCGGCAAGGACTCGGTAAGAGCCAAAATTGCTTCTCCTTTGTATCTTTCTTTATGAAACCAAGCTGGTTATCGGTTAAGTGTAGATCAATCCTCTGTTCAATTCGTCATTGGACTATTGATGTTAATATTTTAATTAATTAAGACTTTTATGAAAAATAAAATAGCAACAACTTCAGCTTCTGTTATTATCATTGAGTACAATTGCGGTGTAACTACTACATAAAAAAAGAAATGGTATTAATACCTGTATAATACTCTATTTAAGTTATTTAAGTTTTATCAACCTTAACAGTTGTTAGATCAGGAACAAACGACGAGCTACTTTCTCAGTATGCTTAAGTACAAATGTTTACGTTACTTGTCCCTGCTCTGCTTTCCAAACAACACACACCGAACACCACATACTGAGACGGATTCAATGCTAATTCGGGGCTACCACTTCGTGAATATTCAACACAAATCTTTATTCAACATGTACTTATATCTGAGAGTTAATGACAAGGCGCAAGTCCCTTAAACAAACATCTTTTCGGCTCACAAACACTGTTAGAAAGGAGACATAACGGCTAAAAGAGGAAGGTCATGAACTGTTTCGTGCGCGGCGATACTATCGGAAGAAGACACGAAGGCGTGGGTGTTCCAGGCAGGTAGAGGATCGACTGCCTCAAGGTCGACCAGATAGTCGCCAGTCGAATATCAATCTCTCCGGAGCATTGTGTGTGGAATCATCTACAAAGCGCAGCTACAAAAATTGCTATTTGATTGTCAGCTAATATTGTTGCTGCTGACCAGTTAACAGGTTATTTGATTAGTAATATACTGAGGTTTGTAGGTCGTGTTTTTGATAAGCGCAAAGTGTAGGTCGTGTTTTTGATAAGCGCAACGAAGTTCTTTGTTGGCAGCGTAATGTAGACGATTGGTGAAAATGCTTGAGATTTAACCATACGTCTCCATAATCCTATACTGTCACGAGAAGTAAGTTTAGGGAACGTTGTGAGAAACATACTTGTGTCTAGAATGTTGAGAACACCAAATTTCAGTTTAAATTCCTGGCTTGTAATTTGCCAATAGCTACGCTATGTACGGACGTAACCGAGAACTCCAGATATACCACTGAGCGTGGTGGGCGAGCGGTAACGCTCCAGCCTCACATTCGGGAGGACACGGGTTCGAATTCCCGTCTGGGCATCCAGATTTGTTTTTTCCATGGTTTCCCCAAATCACTCCAGGCGAATGCCGGTATGCTTCCTTCAAAAGGCCATGGGCGAATTCCTTTCAGTTCCTAGTCCCCAGTCCCATCCCGCCTCTAATGACCTCGACGTCGACGAGGCGTAAAGCCATAGGTAAAAAAACCCAGATATTACCCTCTTTTTACAATGTAAAGCATCTTCTTCTACTCTGTGTTTTTCCTATTTTGTTTGACTGTTTGGTAGAAATAGTTTTGTTAATTCAGTTATAATCTACATATGGTCGTGTGTGTTATTTGTTTTTTAGTATAACTTTTTTTTAACGGAATTTGTGGGCTTTACAAACATTCGCCTAGATCACCGTTTCCCAAACTTATCTTTTCTGTGACAGGATTCTATTCAGAATTTTTGTGCGTGACCCACTTAACATCTATAGCTTATTTTGAGATGTGTAGATAAAATAAACTATTACTTTGACGTCAATATAATTTTCAAGTGCTTTAATAATTACTTACAATATGAGTCTTACATGAAATTATTACAAAATAATTACAAAAATGAAATTTATATAAGATCAAGTTAATAATGAGAAGAGTGATGCTGTTTCTTGATTTATATTACGTTTAGGAAAAAATATGATAGCTAATTTCTCAGATCAGATTTGACATGCAGTCGGTTCTCATACTTAATTTTAGGAAAATCAGGCTTATCCCTTATAAGTCGTGACAAAGGCTGTCAGAAGTTTTACAGCTTTTTATGCTAAAATTATATACTTCGGACAGGCAAAGATGAACCACTGGTGTTTTCTCATATAGGCGTATCTCACACGATATTTCAATTAAAGATGCAACATGTGAATACGGCAACTTTGTCTAGGATCCCACGTCAAATGTAAATGGATTCCTTATCCATTCACGTCTCTTTTAGCTGTCGAAAGCTGGCTGTCACCGCCTGGACTAGCTTAGCCTCCTATCGAACTTCCTTATAGGAGGCTAAGCCAGTCTAGGCGGTGGAAGTTTGATAGGAGGCTAATCCAGTCTACGCGGTGACAGCCAGCTTGCGACAGCTAGAAGAGACCTGACACCTGATGAAGACAACAGAGTGTCCTGTCGAAACGTCGTCTTTATACAATATCATTCGGTTGGACACTCGAGAGGATTATATTGCATCGGTACGCCGGAGAAGTTTCCACTCTTACTTCTTCTATTATCTTGTTACCTAACAAATTTCCCTTCGTTTATTCTGAGACGAGGGGATTAAACATTTTTTTCGTGATACATACCAGGTTGCAATCCACAATTTGTAAAACGATCACCTTTATCATCTTAATTGCTGGTTAGACAAGTCTGATGGTTTTTTCCTTTTACGACTCTACGCTCGTCAATGTCGAGGTCATTGTTGTCTGGAGTGATTTCGGAAAATAAACATGGAAATCTGGTGGATAGAAGCCGTGTCCTTCCGGGTCGGAGTCCTGACCGTTACCTGTTCACCAACCAGGTCCGAGGTTCGAAACTAGGCCAGCTAACCTGCTCGATTGCAGTATGACGGTGCTTCGACGCACAGTGGCTATTATTTTAATGTAACTATCTGTAAGGTCGACATTGTTATGCCACGAGAGAACGCGTATGCCATTAAGTAGAGCTGCAACAGAAGTAAAACAATTACTATGTCAATAAAATTCAAACGACTCTCGCAGCGAAGAAATTTAATGCGAAACGGTACTTTGAGCTCAGGGTCGCCGTGAGCATATATTGTGCGCGCCGCAGACCAGAAACAAAGGAGAGATCTTATCGCAGGACAATAGCCATGTTGTAATGTGTACATGCATCTTAGAAAGGATCAGTTAAATGTGGTCGAGCAGTCAGAGCTAAGAAAGCTACAATTTACAAAAAAAGAGATATGGTTAAAACTGAATGAGTCATATATATATAATAACACCGCGCCGGTATCCCTCGATTGAAGTGGATGAGCTCCATTGAATTGTTGGCTTCGAGTTATGGATACAGGTATGTGCTAGGATTGCCAACCATATTTTATAATAAAGTTGTTTTCGATAAAGCCATTACACAATATATATATATATATATATATATATATATATATATATATATATATATGGATATTCAAACATCAAGGTGTTTCATGTTCTTTTGAAACCGTTACAAATGATTAATACGATATATATATTGTAACGTTCCCACCCCTCCTGCTAATTAATTTCCGGCTAATTTATTAATGTTTTAAGTATCGGACCTCTTAGCCGAAGATTGACTACATGCACTCCATCATTTAATCCAGGTAAATGAGGTGGAACAATTACAAAGAAACAAATAAAATTTAGTTAGATGCACCACACTGAGTTATATTCTGATAAATTGTACACACTTTAGGTTTCTGTTCAAACACAAATATTGACTCCACTAATCAACGTCTTGATAAGATAATTACAACTTCATATACTGAATTTACTTTATAAAACTGTGAGCGAGAGTGATGTATGACAGAAACACAGAGAGAGAGAAACAGAACATAATATGGGCTTACATCATGATTCCTCGTGGAGCGACATCACGAGCTACCACCGCGTAGCACTGGAAAAAAAACTGGTCAAGACTGAGAGAGTATGGTCCCATTGTGAGGGCTTATATAACACCCACCTAACGGGATTCCGGTGCTGATCCTCTATGGGAGGGGAGTACTGCCAACATTGGATCCTTACTTTCCCATTTGGCGAGAGAACCATCTCTGCCAAATGGGAGGGAACACAGAGTTCCACCGATACTACCCCACCCGACAGGTAACTTTTGTGCTTGTAGGGTGGCTACAATAGTATCCTATCCCCGCCAAACTCTGGGCGGAAGCAAGGTGTCCGAACATCCCCCACATTGCTTAGCCGCCATGACAGTATCTATAGCCACTTGAAAATCTTAGAATTATAAAATTAAAATCTTTCCGCTTCACTCTCGCTACCTAATTGAAATTACTTAATCCTAAACTTATTCTACTTAAATACTACTTCTTAAAGTTCCTAATTATGGATCAAATGTCTTGTGACATCACAATATACATATCAAAAGATGGTTGTAGCGTTCAATGGAATTCAATGTGAATAAAAGCTTAAAAACGTTACGTGATTAAAAGAAATATTAATAGAAATAAAACTGTATGTTAGGCGGCAACATGTCCTTAAACCGGGTTAGCGATACAAATGACGAGTGTTAATTCTATACCACGTTACTGCGGCGAATGGTTCCAACGACCCAGCTACTACCTTCCGTCCATAAATCCCACTCAAGGCGAGGTAAACCACAATACAAGAAACGGGCGACAGAGTCGTAAAAGAAAAAAATATAGCTAGGCGACCATTACTAACTCGACAGCGCGTAACGACAAGGGGTTGAACTCTTTTCTTTTTTTACACATAATCATAACTAGAGCAGAGTGTAAAAAACTTTCTCATAACTTCCTTGCAGGCACGATTAACTTACGGCATCTTATATATTATTTTTATCGATACTAATAAAAGCCCTAGCTTGGTCATTGCGTAGCCATGACCATGACGCACCCAGCCTGCGTCGCAGAACTAACAACGGTCAAAGATGTTATTACATAGTAGAGATTATGAACATTATTTAATACCAGTTCTACTAATATTTAGTTCAGCATCCGTGAGGTCATGAAACATAAAAAAAAAGTATGTATTGCGTTTAACTCAATATATTAATTATTGGTTACTTTTTGTTTATTTATATTAAGACGATGCAAATATTTTCTTATACTCTGTGCCTAGAGATATCTTTGTTAAAGTAAACTAAAAAAATATGTATCACACTACAACATTTCTAAGGTATTGAGCGTTATACTATTTTTAAGGTCTAAGAAATTGTTTACGTTCGATGTAAATGTTTTAGATTTTTTTGTCACTGTTATAGTAATCTGAAGGAACGAAATTGGCAGAACCGTTATTTTTCACCGGCTTAGAAGCACAGGAAAGTATACAAATTTGCTATGGTCTGTAGTATTCTGTGCCTAAAATATGCACTTGTAAAAAGATTAATTTCTGTAGAAAGAAATAGAGAAGTTACTGCACAGTTTAACTAACGTATCAAAACACTGAAATAAATAAGTAGCAAAAATAAAATTAAAATTACTGTGTAAATAGCTCAAAAACAGCCATCATCACGTCATAAATAATGGCAGCTACAGATGGTGTTTTTGCATTATCATCTTCACTTTTGCGAAGTTTTCGATCCATTTTAAAACACTTGTTGGCTGATCAAGGTCATGGCCCCGCTCCTCATCTTAAAACCCCGTCCTTTCTTACCTCTCCCAGCTGAAAGCTGTGTCCATATACGCGAGTGACAAATTTCCCTTCCCATGTAAGAGTAGAGGCAGTGAAGTGGGGATACGCATCTGCTGATTGAACGGGTTATAGATTTAACAGTAACCAGTCCAAACCACTCCATTTTAAAACTCACATCTTTGGAATGATCAAACATTAGCATGATGCTAACACAAATTTATGTCTTCATATCGGCCATGACCATCGGACCAGGTAGAAGCAGACGGTGTACAAACCAGACTATGATTCGAGCCTATGGATCTTTGGAAATGTTCTATTTCACTAGTTCACAATGAAGTGATTCCCAGCTATTTGCCGCCAGTGGCGCACCAACATAGTATTCACTTTTTTTTCTGTTTCGCATATGGAAAATCAAGGTGTATCATATTCATTTTAAACCACTGAAAACGATTGATTTTATTAGTAAAAAGGAATTATGTCTCTCGTTTCCTGCGCCATTAAATAATTATTCAGAGAGAATGGAAATTTTAAAAATTTTGAAGACCTGTAATTTTTTTTTTTTTTTTTTTTTTTGCTGTCATCAGTCTTTTGACTGGTTTGATGCAGTCCTCCATCCGTTCCTATCTTGTTCCTATCTTGTTCCTATCTTGTTCCAATCTCTTCATCTCTACATATCCCTTACAACCCACGACCTCAATTATCTGCTTCATATATTCTAATCTCTGTCTTCCTCTACAGTTCTTGCCTTCAACTATTCCCTCCATTAACAAATTAACCAATCGAGCATGTCTCAAAATATGACCTACTAGCCTGTCTCTTCTTTCTGTAAGCTTCTTCCACAAACTTCTTTCCTCACCCATCATTTCCAAAACTCGTTCATTTCTAACTTTGTCTGTCCACTTAATTTTCAGCATTCTTCTGTGGCACCACATTTCAAATGCTTCAATTTTCTTTCTTTTCAGTATTACTAAAGCACATGTCTCGCTATCATAAAGTGCTGTGCTCCACACATAGAGTTTTAAAAAGTTCTTTCTATTTCGTAGATCAATATTTGAAACTAAAAGATTTCTCTTTTTCAAGAAGGCTCATTTGGTTGTGCTATTCTGTTTTTAACATCATTCCAGCTACGGCCACGGTTGTAATTTTGCTTCCCAAGTAACAGTATTCACTTACTTCTCCTATTGGATCCGATCCTATTTTTATAATTAGTCTACTAGTATTGGTATCGTTTCTGTTACATTTCCTCACTTTTGTCTTGCTTTGATTTATATTCAGTCCAAAATCTTCCTTCAGTATTATATTCATGCCATTCAGTAACTTCAACCTGTAATATAAAACTGTTCAAAGTAAAAAATATAAATTATGTAACAGAATATAAAAGTAGAAGCTGTTATCTTGGAAACTACAGTTACTTGTCGAATTGTGCTGGCTAAGTACCTTTTGAAGATTTCCTATCATATAGTAACAGTACGCATATATAAAGTGGAGTGATTTCTCAAAACCAATATCTGAATAGTCAGGCAGGGATTCTCGAGCACGCGCTCTCCCGAATGCGTGGTTGGACCGTTACTGCTCACTCGACACGCTCGGGTACCTGGTGTTAAGGCCGGGTGTACACGTAACGGTTTACCTGTAACGTAGGCCTGCGCAGGTTAACCGGAAAGGTATATCTGTACGTACAAAGAGCTCATACACGATACGGTACAACGGAGGGATTCAATTCAGTCAGCGAGATGGCAACCAAGCAAGAAGACGACGTGACCGCTTTGTTCGGTTTATCAATGCCGTCTAAATGTTATAACAAGCAGAGAAAAAACGTAAAACCTGGTGTAAAGATTGGCCTTTTAAGAGGAACTATTCATCGCCCAGGGATCGAAATTCGACCGTAATTTATTAAGTTTTTAAGTTTCTTTTTGCATATTTTTTTTTGTTTGTTTTGAATTGTTCTATTGCGTTTGCTGCGCACACTAGATATATTATATACTGTACATATTGACGTCTTTGGCAGGGAGCGTCTACCAATACGTCATTAGCTTGTGTTTTTTGCCTTAATACCCTCCAATACCTATAAAATTAAAAAGATACCCTCCACGCGTGACTGTATCCTAAATTTTAGCTTCTGAACTAACCATAGCAAATGATTAATTGTATTTACGAATGTTTTCAAAATACTTTTTTGACTTATTTTTATCAATGGTTCATTTGAATCTAGTTCATCATACAATGATTTACTCTTTACGCACGTTAGGCTACTTCTCAAATTGTTATATTTTTTTTTTTTACTACCGACTTCTTTGTACCTTTACATTATCACCAATTTTTCATAAGTCCTTCTTGCGATCATGACATTTTTTGATTTTTACTCGTCACTATACCTCCGTCCTGACATTATGTGCACAAAATTCACTAGGCCTAGCAAAATAACGGCAAATAAACTTGGACAACGTAAACAAGACAGACGCTTTCTGCAATAAAACTGAACTGAAAACTGCACAGGCATTCGATAAGCCACACCCACGCTCCGGAGAGCTCAACTGCGCAGGCTGAAAATACTGTTTTTTCAGTCTTCTGCGATCGCCTGTGCAGGTTGCTCTGCCTGCGCAGTTTTGCCTGCCAAGACTGACATACACGCTACGGTTTGCCTGTACAGATAAATTCTACAAGAAAAACTTTCTGATAAACCGTTGCGTGTATGCCCGATCTTACCTCTTTCTGCAGTGAAGAAACTATGATACTACCCAGATGATATAACAGGAAAGTGAGTACATAATAATTCCCCCCTCTTAACATTGTTTTTTTTGGAGGATGGGTTGGGGAGGAGGGGCGATAGGGATTGTATTGGGAATTGTTGATTGATTCCGACATACCTTTTAGTATATACCGGGGGTTTAAAAATGACCGGTATATTTGAAAAATCAATAAAAACTAAACGGTCAGCGATAGAAATACACCGTTTGTTGCAATATGCTTGGGACAACAGTAAATTTTCAGGCAGACAAACTTTCGAAATTAGTTACAATTTTCAACAACAGATGGTGCTGCAGGCGATATGAAAGATATAGAAGTAAACGCAGTCTGTGAGTTCGCCATTCTGTAAGTCGTCTTTCTGCTGTAAGCGTGTGCTGTTCACAGACTGAAAGTTTGCTGTGAAAAAATGGTTTATTCCTTAGAACAGAGGATTTTTCTGGTGTTGGAATTCCACCGCCTAGAACACAGTGTTGTTGCAACAAGACGAAGTTTGCAACGGAAGTTTAATGTAACCAAAGGACCGAAAAAACAATACAATAAAGGATCTGGTAATTTCGTTCAGAGACTACGCCATATTATTGCTGCGCATGGTGGATATGTGGAAAATATAGAACTTTAGATTTTTTCAGACTGCAGCGCCCTCTGTTGTTGAAAATTGTAACTAATTTGGAAAGTTTGTCTGCCTGAAAATTTACTGTTGTCCCAAGCATATTGCAACAAACGGTGTATTTCTATCGCTGCCCGTTTAGTTTTTATTGATTTTTTCAAATATACCGGTCATTTTTGAAACACCCTGTAGCTACAGAACAAAGTCGTATACACAGCAATACCAGAAATACACTACAGTGTAAAAATTCCGCCGTATCTACCGGTATTCAAAAATGGGGCCAGTAATTACTCAGCACATCCTGCACAAAATTTAGTTCAAGATGTGTGCTATTTAATGGAAAAACGAAAAACATAATTCCAACACCAGAAAATCGTATAAACGGAAATAAATAAAATTTACACAGAATAGTTTTATTCGTCTGATACTATGTTCTTCACAGTTCCTCTTCTAATTTGTTGACCTGGTCTTTACGGTTCATTGATTTGAAGGTTATTAGAGGATCAAGGGTAGGCGGAAGGAACAAAAAGTATTTAGGCCTTCGGAAGAGTAGGCCTGAATGGGCAACACCGGGTTTCACTCTTTCTTCACGCATCTTTCATTCATTCACAACACAAATAACACACTACACATCATAGTCCTCTCCACTAAACAATAAACACGTCAATACACTTCCATACAAGGGGAAACCATCCCAAGAAAAGGAATCCACCAAACTAGTGGTTGAGGAGGAAAAAACAAAAAAAAACTCCAATTGGCAGCCATTGGGGACTGCCGACAGGAGTTAAAACTTAAAAATATGAGTAACACATCGCAACACGTCATACTTACAATACTTACAGCTAAGATATACCAAATAATAATTATTACGTGTGGTTGTAATGACCCGGAGACAGGGTTTCTAGTGGCTGCGCATTGTGCTCTTAACTTAGTCGCCTTAACCTAACCCGGCATTGCTTCCAGGTACTACAGGGGACGTCCAGTTTAACGAGGAATCCGAACCACGGAAACGTTCTTGCGTGTTTCACATTACACAACAATCTGTGCCAGTGGTGAAGGTATATGAAAATACCCGCCGAGACTGTGATTCGAACCGGGGACCTTTTGTTCCCTAGTCAGACAGCTTAACCACTGAGCACAGATACACTGTTAACATTCGCATGTCAGTGACGCGAACTCATTCGATTTTACCAAACCAAAATTCGCCCAACGCGCCTAAAGAAGTTTTCACTTCAAAAACTAAAAATCTATCTTAGTCCACAACCCGAAGGTTGGTCGAATCTTCCCGCAGGAGATGTACCAAGCCAGGGTGTCAGACCGAGCGTGGTAGGTGAGTGGTTAACGTTCTGGCCTCGCATTCGGGAGGACGCGGGTTCGAATCCCCGTCCGGGCATCCAGATTTGGGTTTTCCATACTTTCCCCAAATCACTCCAGGTGAATGCCGGTGTGCTCCATTCAAAAAAAAAAAAAAAAAAAAAAAAAAAAAAGCAGTGGCCGAATTTCTTTCCGGTCCTTGTCCCCAGTCCCATCCCAAAAAAAAAAAAAAAAATGATGACATAGGATTGGTTGCTGGAGTTAGCTGGTAGAGAATTGACTAAGGCTGCCTGTCCGGCGGTCACACAAACAAATCTAATGGTTTGCAGAAATCATATAAGGCGAATGTTGGAACGTTCATGCATAAGACTATGGGCGATTTCGTTTTCATCCCGTGCAAAAAATTCTCTCCTCAATGATACTGCACGTCACTTTTTTTTTTTTTTGTTCTTATTACTTCTAATTTCTGGTATCCTGAGTCTTCAATGTGTGTGTTGCTGTGTATTAAGCAACACGGGTTGTGTGCGTTGTGGAATATTTGCGCCGACCTGGTTTCAGCAAGAAAGCGAGTCCACTAGAACAATACCGCCCAATCGCCACACGCCACAGGAGCGGCCTTCGTTAAACACTCTATTCAGAGTTACGTGACCAACCTTGTCGCGGATAAATATGGCGCCGGGGTTGGAACACGTGCCTGATTGGCTACATTGTGCCCTATACTAAGGCCAATCCCCGGCTGCACGTGTCGCCCCGCAGATGTGCAACATTGCAGCGGAAGTGCAATTTACTGTCTGCAGATGTCGCCGTATACATTGCGGTGCCTTCAATCACTCCGAACTGCCAACTACTCCTCTATTACCAATGATTAAATGCAGCATTTCTGAAAATGCATGAGAGAAACTTGATTGGAACTAATGTACTTTGCAGAATTGTTTCAAAAACATTCTCTATTTGCTTCACTCGCGTAGTAATGTTTTTCTTCTAGTAGCAAAGAATAAACGTTTGCAGTGTAGTATCTTTGAAATCTTTACCGCAAATTTAACTCCATATTTTCTTTGATCTAGTGGTTTGATTAACATTTTCCTTGAATTCTTATGTACCATATATATATATATATATTTTTTCTTTTTAAAAAACTGAAGAAATAAATAACTAAAGGTAAACAGTAAAAAAAAAAAAAAAAAAAAAAAAAAAAAAAAAAAAAAAAAAAAAAAACTAAAAGAATCCAAAGGATGGAGTGTTTATCTGTGTTGTAGCGTGATCTTTGGAAGGAATCTCTTAATGAAGTGTTCATTTGAGATAGAGAGTGATCTGTGGTGCTAACATGTTTCTACGAACGAGTTACTATTTCTTGCTCCATTTCTCGGTCACATGGAGTCATAAGATATGCAGCAGATTTTAAGCTAGGCTATAAGTTTTAAAATTGTAAAAACCCCATCTGAATTGGTTCCATAGATTTGTGTGATGCCTGGATAAAGGGACAAACAGACGCGGTCCGTTTACAGGTGTTAAATGGTGTAGATATGAGTGATTAGGTTAGGTGAAAGTGGTCTTTGTCCCAACGGAAACATGTGTCCATGTACTAAAGAAGTCATTCCTATTCGCTATATAATATCGTTACACATTAAGGAATTTTGAATTAGAATCGCTCGGTTCTATTCTGTTCCCTCGGAACCAGGACTTTACCGTTCTACTTTTCAGTGAATCGATTTTCCTACCTTTCAATCTACAGTAAACCTCTTCCCTGCTTACGCTGCAACTATCGCAAATTATATTAAATCCTCATAAGATCCTGACTTAAACCCCAACAATACAGCTTACACCAATGCACAGTCTTTGAAGTAGACATTTAGTACAGTTAGTTTGTATCTTATTTTTGAACTGCTTGGCTCAGAGGCACGGAGTATAACAACAGCTGTTTTGTTTTTTCCCAAGCGAGTCGGGATAAAGCCGGATGTCACACCTTGTAAATGCAGGGGTGTAGGATTTCCTCATAGCGAGGGGCTGCTTGACTTTGTAGACTCAGTGTAGTGCCATGGGTCGCTAATACAATAAGGAAACACAAGGACAGTATAGCTCTGAAATTATAGAATGTGGCAGTAGTAGAAAGACCGCGATATGCGGAAGCAATTCTTTGCGACTAATGTCAGACAATGATTTAGTTTGAGATGAAGTGACTGAGACAGTTTAGTAGTGACATAGATAATTGTGTAGTCAATGACAAACACATAGTCGGTTAACAACAATACAGATAGGTGCCGCGAATGCGTCAACGGTGTTTTCGGCGGCTCGTATAATAAATATTAAGTTACGCAGAGACAGAAAACGATCATTGAGCAAAAAAAAACAAAAAAAAAAAACAAAAAAAAAAACCCGACCGTAATGAGTTTTGGTTTCTTTACAACGGCCACAACATGTTGTGGCATATCAGTATCTAACTATTTGCGTTCACGACTCGATCCAGCCTGCATTTAATATATATGATTCTTCTCCGTCGCGTTAGAAGGCTTAAAAAAAAGAAAAAAGTGAGTTGTCATGTGTGGAAAAATTGGAGATTGCGACCTGGACCAGATGCAAATTTCGCGTTGTGGTCTTTTTGAGTTAGCCAGAACGCGTTATGTTCTGGCTGTTTTTTGTAAGTGCCATAAAGCGAGAAACGTATTGTGGCCGTTTTAAAAGCAACCAGAAAGCGTTTTCTTCGGTCTTGTATATATACATATATATAACCGTCTAAGGGCGTATGTAGCGAGATAAGGCCACTAAGCAGAGCTACGCACAGTCAGTGAGACACTACACCAATAGTTAATAGAGTACTTAAGAGGACAGTGTTGGTTGCCAAAAGAAAGTAGCTCTTATTTTCTGCAAAGTGAATTTGACATTATAAAGACGGAAGAGTTCTGTGGCACAGTCTTTACGAACAATAAAATAAAAGTATTAAATGCAATTACCTGATTCGTTGAAACAAACCTACGTCATGAGTTGTTCTACAAGACAATTTGAAAGAAAAGTTTCAATATCTGCGTACATACAACTTTTAAGGAATTCCAGCAATTTTATTTATATATATATATATATATATATATATATATACGGTATATAGATAGATAGGAGATACCATGGTTTGATTCAAGCATTCTTTCACGGTTCCCAATTTTGGATACCGGATAGTATTACAGACTCCTTGGCTAAGTCGCAAAACATATCCGTAATGGATAAATTTTTCCCGGGGAAATAAACCGAGTAAGTACGTTTGTGTAACACGTTTCGGTGGTCTTATGAGCCACTTGACAATGGCGGCAGAGTATATGACCGCCGAAACATAGTGCTATACAAACGGTCTCACTCGCATAGTTTCCGAGAAAATTTCAACAATATACAACGCCGAGAAAGCTTCCACTCTTATATATGCGTAGTGCATATGGGCTGAAGGCATGCGACACTTAATATGACGATTCGTGAATGGGATGGGGATGTAAATCTTGGTGGCTGCTCTTGAAAAAGTTGGCCCGCTAGGCCTGAAACGAATTTCATACTCCACATTACTTCACCCTCACAAACGCAACACAGTGCACTCCAAAACAGTCGTCATAGGCGTCAACGCACACATAATTATAGTTAGACACGCGAGGAAAAAGAATTGGACACCATAGATCTGTGCCCGGGCCCATAGTACTTTCATCAGATTCTTCTTTCGATTTTGGTTTACTTCGGAGCAGGGGAAACAACTGGTTTACTGTTTCAACTTTTCTTCTCCTCCTAGAATATTTTCCTTCTTTCACTGAGGCTCCTACTCCTTTCTTCAGACCAGATGGTCTTGGCCTTTGTGCATTATTTCTGGAACCCCTTGAATGTATCAGTTTTAGTTTAAAACACTCTTCAATTCTTAGTGATGTACTTGAAAAGGTTTTTGTCAACCCACTCTCTCTTTTTCTCATAAGGTCTCCATAAAATTTCACCCTTCTCTTGTGCATTGCGTCTGTAATTTTCTCTGCATACCTATATAGATATTCATTTTTGCTCTTCTACGAGATACCATATTTTCTCTTTACTGGTCCTAGGATTTCCTATGGATTTCGCAAGATTATCAAATAGTTTACTTTTTTAGTTGAGCCAATTCACGCTTTCTGTAAGATTGGTAGATGGTACGAACCTCTATAATAATAATTTATAATTTAATTTAATTGCATGGAGCACACGCAATTTCCCTACACACCCAATCTTCCCCCTGTCCTGTACCCACCTACATTTGCCCTCTACAAATTTTAATTTGAAATTCTTTTAAACGTTTTCGGTAAGTTATTCATCATTTCCCTGGGTAAACTCATTCCAATCCCTGAGTCTCTAGCGCCTGGCAATCGAAAGGTCCTTGGTTCAAATCCTCGCAATTGACTGAGGGTTGTACAGACGCTTACTTTATCCACACACCTGACAAAAAGCATGCTTTGTGGATGTAATGTGAACGAGGAACTTTCCATAGTTACAATTCAGTTTAACTAGAGGTCCCGGAGGAAAGGAGCTTTCCATGCTACCTCTGCTACTCTGCCTATCAGTAAGTTAATACATCATCTTTCTGGAACATCTAAGCAACCTTCGAGTAGCGTACTACGGTTTCATAATCTGCTCGGCAGATAAAACGAGTGTAACTTCTTGCTGACCACACGGCGTCCAATCTCATATACCGTAACCGATTGACCATCTCTGTCTCCATAAGCTCTTTCACCAAGCCCGGCTGTAGAGCACTATAACTCGGCCTCGTCATTCTGAAGGACGCGGGTTCAAATCCTCGTCTGCCATCCAGGTTTAGGTTTCCTATTGTTTCCAGCAATCACACCAGGTGAATGCCGTGATGGTTCTTTCTAAAGGCCACAGCTGAGTTTCCTGCCAGTCCTTAACCCCATATAATGACCGCCTGTAATGGCCTTTTTAAGAAATTATCCGGAAAATTACCATGAATACAGAAATCAGGATTGTCAGATTGCTTCTTCCAGTCTCGATTGGGAGATAAAGAAAATGGTCAGCGAAGCATGAAAATCTCCACGGAAGTACTCTTATTTTGAGCAAGTAATATAACTAAATTATGTCTCGTTTCGGTATGGTTATTATTCCTGTGAGTCCTATATTATGGCTCGTTTTATGCATTGATATTTTATCTCCATCACAGCAGTAAATACAATAAGAAACAAACAGATTTGTGGACCAAACTGCTCTCCCAGTACGTTGTAAGTGGAGGCACGTGGAGGACGTGCTTTTGAGGCTTGCTTCCCCAACAGGAAGGGGTGGAGTGCGATAAGATTGGAGAGAGATACTCCTGTCGTTACGCGCTGCCAAAGAGACCGGGAGACTCAAACACAACCATATCGGCATCTCACATAATCCCATCACTGAAAAATAGTATGCAAGGGATAACGTTGAGGGCATTAACGCCGAGTAGTAAGCCAGGTGAAGGAGACACTGTCTCGCAATTTGAGTGAATTGCAGCTTTACTTTTCCTTTGCTGATCATTGAAAGCGGCTCGCAGAATAGCCTTGTTGAATAGGGTTTTATCCCGTACATTATAATATGCTGTTATGACACGTGTTTTACACACAACATTTAAACACCCATGCCCTCCGCCGGACTCGAACCGGCGACCTTCGGCACGCGGGGCCAGTACTCTAGCCCCTAAGCAACCGAGGCAGGCTACAACAAGTTTCTTAACGTTACTTTAATTCATTTATTATAACAACATTCGAAGTGTTATACTATATCTATGGTTGATAACGAAAACGTTTCAGATCAACATCCCAATTCTATGACTGACTCGCAGCCGCAACTAAATTCTTTCGGGTGGGCCATGTTTCGAAAACTGATGTTAACAACAGCAAAAAATCCTGTTCTCGTTATCTGTAAAGAGGATCTACATGGTTTTCAACTCGCCATTTCATTACAAAAAAAACTTGCCCATAAACCAAACGTACGCCGATTTACCTGATACAGGGAGCTGACATGTTGCCACCGGTGATTTCAACCGTTCAGTTCGTATGCTCTGTGCCCATTGAGCTGCATTGGAAAATTTTTCAAATAACTGAGCTCGGAGGTAGGTTTAGTTCACCTTTTCTCTAATTAACAAATTTTTGTTGCCTGTTCACTTGGACTATTAATGTATGCACAGTTCTCATAAACCAATGATTTGTGTAAGGATTAATACTAATAATAATTCCGTGTAGTCTTAATGACCTGGTGACAGGGTCTCTATGGGCTGCGCATTCCGCACCTGTCGTAGCCGCCTTAACCTAACCCGGCAATCCTACCGGATACAGGGGACTTACGATTTAACTTGGAATCCGAACCACGGAAGGGTTCTGGTGTACTTCACATTACACAGCAAGCTGTGCCAGAGGTGAAGGTCGGGTTAGGGCCTTTGAAAATTCCCCGCCGAGACAGGGATTCGAACCGGGGATGTTTCGATCACTAGTCAGACACCTTAAGCACTGAGCCACCAGATCGCTGTATCCCACGAATAATACTGCAAGCTTTGCTCGAACCATAGAACTATGTGCTAAAGAACATTAGGTTCAAAGCAGTTTATATATTTTGCACTCGGAGTAGAAAGTGAAACAGAAATCATAACAATTTATTCTGATCACATTCTGCAGCAATGTTATCAGAGAGTGTGAATGCTACACCTAACGTAAATCAAAGAAATTTTCAGTTTTTTAATGAATGGTTAGATTGTTCAGTAGATACTATATGCAAGACACCAGGTAATCGAGTCCTATTACAACGAAAAGCTACCTATCGAATTACAGATAAAAACCAACTAGCCAGCAGTATCAGCTTTAAATGAGTAAAAATGAGATGTTTAAAGACAACACCGTGAGCAGTAATTAGCGACTGTGACTGTAATTTAATTTAACAAAAAAACAGAAGTTAAAATTATATACGTATATTTATAAACAAAACAAAAAAAGCTATCGGATTTTCCAACAAAACCCTGTTGTATCCAGACTATTCCTCTTTTTTGCCAACTATACATCAATCACTGATTAAATAATAGACCATCACAGTTAGTAATTAACATCTAGATTCTAATTATGGAATCTAGACTGTGAGAACGTTAACAGATTTTCCCAGCATATTATATTAGTGACGAGGTATCATATAATATACGCAGCAACGGCGTATTTAAAAAGAATTCTACAGCACTAACCTACATTATACAATAAGTGAACGGTCCGATGTTTTATTGTTGTTATTGTAGCCTCACGACTCATCAACAGCACTGTCATCGGGATCAGCAAATGGTTAGGATACGACAAACGTCAATCTAATTCGGTGTTAATCTTAACTGATGACAGTGCCGAGATTTTCTTAAAGCCTTCACTACAAGAATAGGGAGCAAGAAACGGAAAGGAATTCGGCCACGATATTTTGAAGTAACCATTCCGGCATCTGGGAAACCATGGAAAACTCAAATCTGAATAACTAGACATGGGATTCGAACCAGGGTCTCCCGAATGCAAGGCCAGAGCGTTGCCACTCACCGCTAGGTGATTGTTGAAGATTTCCGTATAAAAATTAACGGAACTTATGTGGGAAAAGCACTGAATTAAGAAATAAGCAAATCTAACTAAAATCTGTGTAATTGTCTTTGAACGAATCAATTTATTACTAGTCTATTCGTCGAATTCTAAGAAATATTACGTCTAACACAGTCACAACGGCTTCAAGAGCGCTAAAATAAGAAAATAATTTCCTTTAAAGAACACGTAAAGAATTAAGGAAAATAATAACCATGACCAGGCGCTGGTACTCGATTTCAGGCATAAGAATGTGGGAAGAATTTCTTTCGTATGTAAGGGGGTCAGCGATTGGAATAAATTACCAAGAAAGATGAGTAATTTACCAAAAAGGCTAAAAGAATTTAAAGAATAAATCTGTAGAGGGCATAAGTAAGCGGGTACATGAAAAATGGGGAAAATGGGTGTTTAGGTAAATTGCCACCGGGACGTGCGTTCCATCGCAATTAAATTAAATTAAAGCGTCCGAAATATATAATTGACAAGCGCCTGTAAAATTTGAGCCTAGAAGAGCTGCATAGTGAATATTTTTTTCAGAATTCAACCAAAAATAACAAAACGTGTCCCTGCGGGAAAGCCAAGTTGCGCCTTGTTTATACTCGCAGGCTGGCTGTGGTTGTGTTGGCAGGCGTGGCAGCAAGTGGGTCAGTGTCTACTCCCAGGCGACACGTGATGTAAACACAGCCCGGGCTCAATGGAGCCACCGCACGCTTGCGGGCTTCCTTCTCACACTAAGGAGGCGCCTCGTACAACAGAACGACTCGTAGAAACACCGGCGCTGCACGTGTCTACACGGGCATGAGTACCTCCATACACCAGCTCAGATGAAAATAAATGAATGACAAATTTACAACCAACTAACAAACACGTATCAAGCTAGTGCTCGATATAAGTTTTTTAAGCTGCAAAAGAAACCGATTATTTTAAGCATTCATTGTAGACTGTCTCTTCAGAATGGATATGTATAGAAAAGAAAATTTTGATAGGTTGATCACTCTAAACACATTCTAGTGACGCAGTACCAGGCTCAAAAGATGTTGTTTGGGCTTTCTGGCGCTTCGAGGTCATGGTCATTAGCGCCCTAGGTCAGAATACATCTCTGTCTACGTGACTTTCAAGTTAATTAATATCCTGACACTGAAATAAGTATCATTTTAAACTGTCTGGCAGAAAGCCCTTTACATCGTACGAACAATATTACATAATTTGTCGCTGTTACAGGTACATTAGCAGCTGTTGCTTCCATGTTTCACATTTGTATTTTCTGCTTCGTTATGAGTTTTGCTATGTTTCTACCTAGCACGGTAATTTGGAGTATTTTGGTGAATAACTATACCTACTAGAAGCTGAATATTTACAGTAATACCTTTCATGTTAATCAAATGCGTAAGAATTCTACGTATTAATACGACTCATTGCATGCAATGCAGTAGCACATCTTTCTTTATTCTATTAACTTTATATCTTGACCCTTAAAACAGTCTAAATACACTGGACAGTGACTGAAAAAAGCAATGATTATTATTGTATAACTGTTACTTTTCTTGAGCAGTGTCTGGATTTATTAGGGCCCAGTTTTCCGGTATAACTATCCAAATTTCGTTTTTATTGGACATCCAGAATTACCAGTCTGTTTCCTTAATAAAATGGTGAACTCCAGTTTCCTTGTTTCATCTAGTAAATAGCCATATTAGGGCTTTCATGACCTCTCTGTCGTGCAGTCGTAAAGTCCTAGTTAAAAAATAAACATAAAATCCTCCTCATCATATATGTTAGTCATTGCAGGTTACAAGTTAATTTGAAACTTCGTAAAAGCATTTTTTATTATGTGATTATTGTAAGGCATTTCTTCCACAGTTGTTTGTTAAACTAATTAATAAATACGCCAATACAACTGATGTTGGATATTATTTACTTCACGGAGGCGTTTCACCTCTCGTCGAGGTATCTACAGCGTACCCTGTTTTTATTGTTTACTTTTTATTGGTGACGTGTTGCAGGCTGCTTTTATTCAATCTCTCAATCACATTCGCCATCTTCCTCCTTCTTATAGTTGCAGTACATTCAAATATTTTTCTAAGCAGTCTTCAATGTTCTATTATTGACCGTGCCAACTTAGTAATTTTCTCTGACTTTCTGCATCGATTCGAGCGGGGCTTTCGGGAGGATGGTCATCCAAATTTCGGTTTTCTGTGTTTCCTTGAAATCATTACAGATGAATGTGTGAATCATTCCTTCTAAAGGCCATGGCCGAAAACCTGCTCATTCCTTTCCCCAAAACTCTACCACCTGTAATGACCTTGATCATGACGAAACGTAAATCCCAATCAAAATAAATAAATAAAACATCCATTCACTATCTTAAATTTCTCATACGACCTTCTAGTGTCAGTCCACAACATCTTGTGCAGTAGGACTCTTTGACTATCTTATGTTATCTCTGATTCATAGGTGACGCAACATTCAAGGAGAGATTTTTTAAAATATCTTTCAATATTTTTACTTTTATTTTTACTCCAGAGAACCGAAATTATACCAGAGATACCACAATGACCTCAACGTATTACATTATTCGAAATATTTCTTTCGTCTGCAACGTTAGTCATGAACGTGATTACTTGATATTTAAAAGTTACACTGGTCGTAATGCACAGAGTCAGATGATACTCAAATTCACATCTTACTACCATTTATTCACTTTTATTAATATTTACCAGAAAATTTTCACATCAGTGATTATCAATCTGCTACATTGTTCCATAAACTTACCGTCTGCGAACAATGATGGATCATACATTCCTTCTGCAACAATAACCTGATGATTTATAATGTGGTTTTTTTTTTATTGTTTTTTTTTAGCAAAATTACGTGATCATCTTTTTCATACCCAAGACGTCTCACATTTCATTCGTATTGCTTGCAATTACCATTAGTTAATTAGCAGCACAGCTGAACGCTGTACCTATAGGGATGTGGAACAACCTTCACGATACTATAACATGAAGACGATGGAGCGAAATGAGTGTGCAGTATCACTTTGCTCTCACATACGGGATGGTTCAGATTCGATTTCGTGAAGGGCTATCCCGATTTTAGTTTTCCATGATTTCGACAAATGGTGATATTGATCCTTCAAAAGACTATAGCCGTATTTCTTTCCGTTACATGTCCCTAATATTTCGTGTCTTTATTGACGTCAACGAGATGTTAAAAAAATAAAAATAAAGAATAACCAAAAGTACTGCCAACATTCAACATGGGAGATCGACTATGATCTTCGAGTAAGATAATAATTTGGTTTATCTCCCAGACGATAGTTTTGAAAACAGTTGTGCTGTACAAAGTGATATTACGCTTAACTACACAAATCTCTTTTTTTTATTTAATGACTTCATATCTCGTCGACGCTGGGGTCATTAAAGGCGGGAAAAGACGGAGGGCATGGAACGGGAATGAATTCAACCATTGCCTTTCCTTAAAGGAAACATCCCAACAATCGCCTGGAGTGATTTGGGGAAACCGTCAAAAACAAAAATGTAGATGCCCGGACGGCTATTCGAACCCGTGTCCTCCCGAATGCGAAGCCAGAGCGTTACCGCTCAACCACCTCGCTCAGTATACCAGTTCAGCTGGTATTCAAGGAAGGTCATACATAATCTGACTACACCCTATAATGTTCATATCACAAAATCGCCCAATGGAAGTGATGCTAACGAATGTTACGGGACTTTAAATGAAGCCAATAAGGCAGTAGCGAAAAAGACGCATCTATCAAGATAACTCCGGAGGCAGATAGAGCTATCTTAGAGGATCACAGCTCGAGGAACTGGCAAAAGGTTCGTATCTGCGACCGAGTTCACCGCCCAGCTGGCAGCTAACAAGCACTTCCGGCAGAGCCATAACTTCCGTTTGATTAAGTTGAGCGTGTAAAACAGCCGTAAAAGCGTTTCCTGGACTCGGTTCTCGGAGAACAACCTGTGAGAGGGCTTGTTAGGACGGTCGCAGGATTCGCCGCTCCAAATTGGATCGGCGCGCACAGAGTCCTTGGCGGAAACCGTATATCAGGCTGGATGTTTCCGCCGGTAATACAGAAAGCTGCGCTTCGTCACACAGCTCGACAGTAGACAGAGAGTTTTGGTTCTAGTGAAGTTTAAGGTACCGGGGGTATTGTTTGCTATGTACCTACAAGCTGACTTGATTTAGAATGAAAGATATGTCGTTTTTTGAAGAGTTGTTCTTTTTTTCGTTTAGGGGCGTCCATTAATTACGTGAGGTGATTTCAGGAATTCCGGACCCCCCCTCCCTTGTGGTGAGACTTTGTGACATCTGGTCGGACTCCCCCCCCCTCTAAAATGACATGAGATTTTGACGAAGACCCCCCCTCCCTACTAATCGACCTCGTAACCTTTTGACATCTTTTTTTAGGTCTCATGCTTCCAAGGACGGTTATACCCCCCCCCCCTAAAGTCGACTTTCGCGTCATTTGTAGACTTTTTATTTTTAAAAAACCTCACGTGAAAGTTCCGTTTCCCCCCCCTCCCCTTTGGTGAGGTTTTTTTGCCGGACCCCCCTATTCACATCACGTAATTAAGGGACGCCCCCTAATGGCTTTGCGCTTTGCCGACGTCGAGGTCATTAGAGACGAGAAATGAATGGGGGCAAAGAACTAGAAGTAATTCCGCCATGGCCTTTTGAGGAATCATGCCAGTATTCGCCTGGTGATATGGGGAAACCATGGAAAACCCAAACCTGAATGGCCGAACGGGGATTCGAAACCGCATCCTTCAGAAGGCGAGATACTGGTAGGCTATTATTGATAAATAAATAATACTGCCAAAGCAGCTGAGTTTTTGTTTGTTTATTTGTTTTCCGAAAGCATTTCAGTTCTTTTATAGAAGGATTTTCAGTAGTTTCTCTTTTTAAATGTGTAGGTCTAACATGTTATAATGTGGTT
>JARYHS010010408.1:0-42201 GCA_031002005.1 Vandiemenella viatica
ACGGTCGCCTGGTTTGGTGGGGAAGGAAATGATTTATCACAGTTACTTACTGCACAACACACTCCAAGTATATCGACACAAGAACACTTTTTATTGCACAGCTATAAGTTGTTACATTCCGACCACCGAACCATATTTATTATTTTCTTGTACTGAATAGTATACAAGGAACACCCTGAATAATAATTGCCGAAGATTTGCAAGTTCTTAGCGAGTGAGAATTTTCTTTCAATCAACACAAATGAAACAACAAGATATTTCTTTTTCTACATTAGTGAACGACCTACGTAACTAACAGTCTTTAAGAGTACATAAGGTTCATTAGTCACTTAACCGACGCGGTAGACTTTCTCAACAAGCGGTGACGCTTTTCTGTTAGGCACAATCTTTTCTTCCCGCGCACTCATTTACTGTAACAGTTCGTGCACCATAACACATACGACTGTCTTTAAATGTACATGAATGTCACTGGGTACTTTACCGACGCGGTAGCTCTTCAAAAGGCTTTTCTCAACGGCGGACACTTTTCAGATCGGTACGATCATTTCTTCCCGCACACACATTTGGTAACAACTCGCGCGCTATACACATACACTCTGCTACTGATACTCCTACTAGATCGTTGAAGTCATAATCGACTTTACACTCGCTAATCGATCTTTGCATCAAAATTGATAGGTGCGTTAAACTATCGTAATGTGACAACCCCTTCCAGGTCGATGGTTAAAATGTGAAGCCATAGGTAAGCATTTCAACCAAACGACCTTTAAAATGGGCGAGGTTGGTAAGCATCTAGCTTAAGTCATAACACATTTTACACATAGTGGTTGGTGGTCGGTGCTAATCTAACACTTACAAAAATATACACAGAAAATTGGTAAACACATTACAATCATAAGGTTCAAATCAATAATTGACATAGGTTATAATGTTAATAGTCATGCTGAAAAAATCGTGTTGCCTTTATGCAAGCGACCTGGTATATTACCACATAAGATACCTTTCTTTATATTGCGTAGCACTTCTTTATGCACAAACACTGGCTCACAATCACTTCACTCTTTACAACCTCGGTTTGAGTGTATTAAACAGATTGACACCTTACCCGAGCCCCTTACAAAATTTGGGTGAAGCCCGGTGGTTGTAAGGTCACTACTCTATTGGGTCATTCTAAAGTGAAAGTGACAATTCCTATAGTGTCACCATTACTTAAGTACAAAAAATAACTACAATGACAACCTCTTCACAATGACTATGTACAAAAAAAACTACATATAAAGCATATGACAAGGCTTTGCTGGGTGTTCAGGACAACTTTGCCCCTAAGCACTCCAACATTTCTAATCTTCTGAGAGGCCTTCTTAAAGGGCTTCAAAGACACAACATTATAGATACCTTTTAATCTACCATCTCTCAAGTACTCTAACGTATAAGCATTTTCTCTTGGACTATCTCTTATCCTATAAGGTCCCTCATAAAGTATTTTAAACTTCTTTATCTCGTGATTAATCGAGGACTTGAAGTGGGTCTGGAGCAGTACCAAGTCTCCCGGTTTGTAGTATGTCCATTTTCCTTTCCTTTCATGTCTCAATTGTCTAGCTTTAGCCTTTTCCATTAGTACCTTCTTGGCTTCCTCTATCCTTTCTTGAAAGGTTATAGTCTTCTCTCCAGGAAAATCTATATACTTGCTGACAATTCTTGGTGCTGGTTCTTGAAACATTAGCTCCCAAGGGGTCATTCCCGTTGAACTGTGTGGAATTGTATTCATAACATCTTCAAATTTCTCAACATGATATGCCCAGCTTTTGTGACTTTGCTGGCAATATATCCTAAACCATTTGCCAATTTCTGCCATCACTCTCTCCACCACATTACCTTGGGGATGGAAAAATGACGTCTTCAATACCTCAATCCCCTCTCCTTCTAGTGATTCGGTCCATTTCTTTGCAAATTGAGGTCCATTGTCAGACAATACTTTTCTCGGTCTTCCCAGTGGGAAATATTGCATAAGTAGCTTACCCAACAGCACTGTCGTTGTCGCCCTTTTGACTGGGTAAAGCTTAACGTACTTTGTGAATACGTCTATAACAACAAGGATCACAGTGACCCCACCTCTGGAGGCCGGCAATGGTCCATATAAATCTATTGAGATCAATTCCCGAGGTTCGGTCGGTATAACACTCTTCATCCTCCCCATCCTCGGCACATGGTCAACCTTTACCTTCTGACAGGTTTCACATGTCGATAAGGCCTTAGCCACCCTTCTTTCCAAATTTCCAAAGTAACAGTGTTCCTTCAGTATCAATGCACATTTATGGGCACCGTAGTGGCCATAACTAAGGTGATGATATTTTATCCATTCGTCTACACAATGTCCGGCAGGCATACCTTCCATTCTTCGTTCTCTTCCAACTTTTTGTAGAAGAGGATCCCTTATGTATACAGTTAGTGTTTTTCTAAGGACATTCGGTCACCTGTACCCTCTAGCGCTTCTATGACTGCTTTCCATTGCATCATCCTTTCTCTGTTGATCAGCCCTCTCCTTCATCCATTTTATCACCTTACTCCTCAGATAATGGACGACGGCTTTCTTGGGTTGTCTGGTAGTTCCCGCCATACTCTGGCATCCCAACTGGTAATCTTGATAGGCAGTCTGCTACTACATTGTCTTTTCCTGGAATATACTTAATGTCGAATTGGAATTCTTGCAATAACAACGCCCACCGGGTCAGTACTGCATAGAGTCAACCGGCCAATTCCGTCCAAAACGATAGAGCTCGGTGGTCCGTATGTATAATTATCTTCCTACCTAGGAAAATATGCCTGAACTTTTGTAAGCCTCCAGATTATAGCTAGAGCCTCCTTCTCTGTCCACACAATACCTCATCTCATGCTCATTCAATCATTCTACCTGGCAAATGCCTATCGTGTGGTGTTCTACTTGTCCATCCACCTCTACTTCTTGAAAGACCTTCAGCACCCAGGCCATAATGGGGAACTGTCGGTAGCCAAGCACAGATCTAATTCCCAATTAGGATACGCCAAGGATCCGCTCCTGCGCTAACTCCTCCTTGATCTTCATGAAGTCTTGTTCGCATCCGCTCGTCCAAGTTCCAAACGATGTTCTTCCCGTTCCAACATCCTTAAGTGGGGACTGTTTAGTCGCCTGTTCGGATATAAATTTTCCGATAATACCCACATAATCCCAAAAAGCTTTTCAACTGAGTTTTATTCGTGGGTCGAGGGAATTTCTTGATGGCTTCTAACCTCGATTCATCTACTAAAATCCCCTCCGGTGGTAACAACATGACCCAAAAATTTTAAGCGAGACCGGAGAAAGATACACTTCTTTTTCTTCAAAGTCATCCCGCATTTTGAATAGCAGTCAGGACCTCCCTCATTAACATCCAATGCTCTTCTACAGTCTTGGTGGCAACAATTATGTCATCGACATACACTTGCACCCTTTCTCTCAAGTTTCTGCCCAAAACTCGATCTAACGCTCTTATGAAATGGGCAACCGAATTGTTCAGTCCGAAGGGAAGAACCCTAAATTGGTAACATCTACCTTCAAACCTGAAGGCTGTGTATTTCCTTGAGTCCTCATGAATGGGTATCTGCCAGTACGACGAAGTCAGGTCAAGAGATGACAGGTACTTCACTCCATGGAATTTTTGTAATATATCATCCACTCTTTCAGGATGGTCCCTCTCCGTTTTCAAAATTTTGTTCAGGGCTCTGGCATCCAACACTAGCCTGATGGATTGGTCGGACTTAGTCACCACCACTAATGGACTGGCATATTCCACTCTGTGACCTTTCAATAATGCCCCAACTCTCCATGCGCTCTAATTCCGCTTTCACTTTGTCCCGTTTAGACACTGGGATGGGGTAGGGGCTTGATAGAAAAAGGTTTCTCTTCCTTTACTTGGAAATGACATTGATATACATTTACTAAGCCCGGTCTGTCATTGAAAACATCCCGGAACTCCTCTTGGATATCTGGTGGACATATTTCAAATCCTCCTCCTTCTATTGTGTCCCAATTTCTGTCTTCATTTACTCTTTCCTTGTTATCTTCAGCGCATTCGCTTTCTTCTGGAGCGTCTTCTATTTCGGCATAATCCACCTGAACTCCAGTAAACTCCCTTCCGTTCTGGTTGAGGACATTCCCTATCTCCACTCTGCATTTCTTTCCTTCATTGCTAAACTCCATGTATCCCTTCCCACAATGTAAAGTTGCGTCCGCTGGCACTATCCAGTCGACTCCTATGATGCAATCTACGTTTAGGTATGGTACAACATACATGTGTATCGCTACTTCATATTTCTCCATTCTTCCTTCAATTAGTACTTGAATCGTGCCTTTTTGCTCTTTTTTCCTGTAGCTGGCACTATTGTAATAGTATTGGTGGGCCAATATTCAAATTGGTTCTCTTCGGCCAGTTCCTTGTATAAAGCTTCAGATATGCAGGAAACTTCGGCTCCCGTATCAACTACGGCCTTTATCTTCCTTCCTAAGACATCAATTTCTACTGTAGGTACTTTAAATATTCTCTGCTTTAATTGGTTGTCTTCTTCTAGAAGATCTTCTCTTGGATCATTTAAATAGACGGAGTTTATGTGTAATTCTCTGCTGTCATTACATATTCTTCCTTCCCTCATTCGGATACTGCCACCGCCTTCTTTGTTGACAACCCCATTTGTGTTTTCTTCACCATTTGGGCTTGTCCCACTTTGCTTCCTGATACAGGTTTTCTTCACGGTCGGAATGCTATGTCTCGTCGTGATAACCCCTTCCACTTCAATCTCAACAGATCCATGGTCCCCTAAACTTGAACGATATGAGCTGAGGATACCCTGGACCGACTCATCCGCTACCTCACAAATGCACTCATACTCTCCAGAGGTGACTTCTTCTTCCTCTTCTCTATAATTGTAGTCACTATCTTCATAGCCGACCTCTTCGTTATTCACCTCTTCGAGACCTTTTATTATATTTAAGGGGAAGGTATCCACTTCCCTAGATACTACACTTCCTGGTTCTTCGATACTTTTGCTGGGAATGTCACAATAATCTGTTATTTTCACCATTCCTCGGTCCCCAAATGTGAACCATCTTTCGTCGTAGTGAGTTTCAATTTCTAAGTTTTTCTCCTCCTCTAGGTCTTCTCTCGTCACCCCTTCCTCCAGGTACAGATCTTCTTTATCTCTAAGACTGTTTACTTGTCTATACCCATTATTTTCTTCCTTTTCTTCAACTGTATCTTCTTCAATTCTCATGATGGAATCGCCCGACTTCTTACACCGTTCCCAAAGTTCTGCCACCTCGGCAAAACGGCAGGTTTCGACACCATCTATTCTTGTCACTATTGAACCTGACAGGCATGGTACTACCTGCCCCTGTGCATTAAGGGTTTCTTCAGAATGTATGCTAAATTCCGTTCCCTTTCTTGTGATTAATCGTTTTCCTCGCTTTAAGAGCTGTGGCTCTGTTTCCTCTCTCCTGGGCAGTTTCCCGAGTGGTCCAATATACTGTTCTGCCCCTGGCTGGACCAAAACAGTGGCAGCTAGCAGTTTCCCGCCTTTGGCTTTCCCTTAGAGGGATTGCCAGGTGCCTTCTCACTAGTATCCTGTTGATTTCGATGGTCATGGTTTTGTTGATCTTCTCCTCTACTTCGTCCTCTGTATTGTCCTTGACCACGTCGGAAATTGTAATTACTTCTGCCGCGCTCTCGGCTCCTATGTTCTCTCTCGCAATGGTACTGATCATCTTGTTGGTCATTCCTCTGATTATAGTACTCCGTCCTTCTCTTCTTATCCCGAAAGCCATTGTTGTCTTCCCTTTCTCTTGGTTTCTTCCTACTCATCCTCTTTTCTTGCGAGTCAAGCCTTCCAAGCATTTCAATAGCCTCACTGACATTGTTGATGCGGTGACTCGCAAAGATTAATTGTGTTGGCTCAGGCAGTCGGGCCATAATAATTTCTGCCTCACTGTACGGACGATCAAGATAGCGACACTTCGCCAAACATCTGAGGAAAAAATCCTGCTGAGTCTCCTTCCCGGGAGAATAAGGTTCACCGTGCATTAGTTCTGACTTGACAGCGACCTGTCTTTCTACGGACCAAAAGTGTCTCAAAAATTCGTCTTTGAACTTTTGGTAGGCATTAAATTCCTTTGAAAAGCGATCGCCCCACAGACGAGCTCTCCCTCTCAGGTGTTCATGTACCATCTTTATTTTTCTCTCGTCCAAGGCAATTTGAAATGGTGGATAAGACTCGAAACTGTCCAAGAAATCCACTGGATGCACCTTTCCTGAGTCATCAAACTTTTCAAGCTCTTGTTTTTCTTCTGTATGGTATCCCTGACAGCAGGACCCATTGATAACTCCTTGAAATTTGCTGATCTCTTCTTTGATTACGACTGGCATCTGCTTCTTCACGCTTCCCTCTACTTCTCGTTTAATCATACTAGGCATTTTACTTTCTATCTCCAAAGTGTTAGCAATTTTGATCTTTTCTATTCCTTCAGAGAGGCATTCAATTTTATCTACACAATACTGCACCCCTCTCACTTGTTCTTCACATGACTTGAGGCTTTCTTCCATCTCTTCTAACTTGTTGCCTTGGTAATCCACTCTGTCTTCTAGAGCCTTTACTCTTTGACGGGTTTGTCCAGTCTCTGCCAATGTGTATTGCTGTAGTTGCTCGAGTTTTTCATTTGTTTCATTTCCACGTGAGACACATTGTTGTCGGAGCTGCTCCATCTCTTCTCTCATAGCACAAAATCTTCCTTCTAAATCCTTGGTGATGCTGCAGTGGAGGGCTTTCCCCTTCTCATCTATCTCAGCTCTGATTGTTTCCTGTGCTCTTTTAATCTCTTCTGAAATTTCTACCTTCATACTTTCTTGACTCTTTACTAGTGAGGCTTTTATTTCACTGAAACTCTCTTCATTCTTCACTTGAGAGGCTTTTATTTGATTGAAATTTTCTTCATTCTTCACTTGAGAGGCTTTTATTTGATTGAAATTTTCTTCATTCTTTTCTTGCAAGGCTCTAATTTGGCTGACTAGCATCCTAAGTACCTCCCCACTAGGTAATTCCCTGTCCTGCTCTTCCGTCACTTCAACTAAAGTCTCGTCGGTATTCATGATCAGAGATTAAACTATGATACACTGCTCTGACAACAAAAGGTTATAATAGGGCCACTAACTTGCCTACCCCACGCATACACCAAACAAACAAAATCTACTAGGATTCACACAACCTAGTCCACAAAGAATCTCTTTGACTTGTGAGCCAAAACAGTAATATCGAGAAAATAAACCACAAACAGAACACAGTACAACGCTGTTGTCAAAGGAAAACTTCAACATCAAAATGGCATCGACAGAACAAATCGGTGAGAATTACTGCTGCCAGCTGCTTCTCTCCGTTATAGCTGAAAAATACATACAACTTAAAACAATGAATTGAGCTGCTTAAAATTATCAGCTCCGGGTGTATACTGCCTCAGAGTTTACAGCTGCAGGAAAATTCCATCGACTGACAAGCTGTAAAATGCATGCATTGAAAATATTTTGTTTCAAAAAAAAGTTTCCGACTGGTATAATTTATTTGTCGGTTGAAAGTAGTGATAAGTGATTTAAAAAAAAAAATCTTTTAAAAAAAAACTCTGACTGGCTACTAGGAAAAGGAATCAAATTTATTCATAGAAAAAAAAAAATACTCCCGAGAGAAAATTACTTTTATTGTATTACTATTGAAGCTCGGGTTAGTGTCAATCAGTTATCCCAAAAATTTTATTTACTACACTGAGTTTACTAGTTTTCGCGTGCTTTTATTTTTAGTCAAAATTAATTAGTTTTTTTTTTCGGTTCACTTATTTTTTTTTTTTTTTTAATTTAATTTGCCTGTTCGATGTCTTCTTTTCTTCTTCTGCCGCTCCCGCGTTGATTTTCCGCCGCCTCCGTCACGTTGTTATCGTGTGTGTTCGTTGTAGTATCCCTGTAGTAAAAAGCTGCATCACTTGTTGCTGCGTCGCTGGAAATACACCGCCTTGTATCTATGGAGTTACTCCGTCGTTGCGTCTCTGGAACTCCACCGCCATGTATCGCTGAAGCTACCTCGTTACTGCGTCGCTGGAACTCCACCGCCTTGTAACCGTGAAGCTACCTCTGACTTCCGCTTCCACTATTATCTTTCACGCGCCGTTCTTGCTCGAACCACACTCCATTGTTTACTACACTGTTTAATTGTCGTTCACTTCCCACTTGCTTGTTTGTAAATTTAGACGACTTTAACGTTCTGTTTATTCGCCTATCACTATTACAAGTCCTGACACGCAGGTCGACATGTAAAATAACTTATTAATAAATATATGCTTTTGAAATATAAGTTATGATGACGAGAGCTCAGTTCACAATCACCACTTATTTTCTTTATGCTTTGACCATGTTTGAAAGCTATCGGAACTTCATAAAACAAAGGAAATTATTCAGGGATAAGTTTTTTTGAGTCGGTCGCCTGGTTTGGTGGGGGAGGGAATGATTTATCAAAGTTACTTACTGCACAATACACACTCCAAGTATATCGACACAAGAACACTTTTTATTGCACAGCTATAAGTTGTTACATTCCGACCACCGAACCATATTTATTATTTTCTTGTACTGAATAGTATACAAGGAACACCCTGAATAATAATTGCCGAAGATTTGCAAGTTCTTAGCGAGTGAGAATTTTCTTTCAATCAACACAAATGAAACAACAAGATATTTCTTTTTCTACATTAGTGAACGACCTACGTAACTAACCGTCTTTAAGAGTACATAAGGTTCATTAGTCACTTAACCGACGCGGTAGACTTTCTCAACAAGCGGTGTCGCTTTTCTGTTAGGCACAATCTTTTCTTCCCGCGCACTCATTTACTGTAACAGTTCGTGCACCATAACACATACGACTGTCTTTAAATGTACATGAATGTCACTGGGTACTTTACCGACGCGGTAGCTCTTCAAAAGGCTTTTCTCTCAACCGGCGGACACTTTTCAGATCGGTACGATCATTTCTTCCCGCACACACATTTTCTGTAACAACTCGCGCGCTATATCACATACACTCTGCTACTGATACTCCTACTAGATCATTGAAGTCGATAATCGACTTTACACTCGCTAATCGATCTTTGCATCAAAATTGATAGGTGCGTTAAACTATCGTAATGTGACAAGTTCTGCCTTACATTTGAATGTTAGAATGAGGAATTTATTTAAAACCATCGAATTTTTATTCTAGCATAAACAATTGAAACATATTTAAATATAAAGTTTTACAAAATTGACACACATGATATGTATGCATGGATTCTGGAGTTCTGTACCAGAAGGACGTACATTCGTTTGTCAATAATTCAACAAGTTGCGCGGCTAGCTCACTGAAGTCAAATATATGTTGGGAGACTGCTGTCAGGGTCGTACTGGGCTTTTAAATCACTATGGCAGCGAAATGTCAACACTTTTCAGTCAGAAGGGGTGGTACATTAGCATGTGAAGTCCTTACTGTTGCTGCAGCATCCACACATACAAAAATTAGACTTTTCGCAGCCAACAGCACTGCGCAGCCCCCAGCCACATTCTGCCCCTGCCACGTTCTGCCGCAATGTCCACTCTAGCGGTTCTCCTCCCCCTCCACCAACTGTGGCCACCCTGTGTCGGCCTGGGCATTCCAAGGCCGCACTATTGTCTGCTCGGGCCAGACGACTATGTGGCGCCAAACTGGAATCCCTTCATCACCGAATTCGACCGGTGTAGTCATGGTCACCCAATGCAAATTTTTGTATTTCAATCGCCTCTTCTAATAAAACATGTGGTGACTTTTTGAGATCACCACATAGCCTCCGGTCCACATTAAAATTTTATTTGTGCAACAAAGAAATAAAATTTTACTTCACACGCCATCTTCCTTCAACCACTTTATATTATGACTAGCTTCGAGCCCGTCAAAAATGACGGTTTGAACGCAATATTCTGGAAGTTCACTTTTTTGCAGTTGGTTAATTATACGGAATTGTTATTACATAATGCTAATGGTCTTGATTTTTTAATGTTCTACATATTTCATTTGCAGTTGACATAGCAATACAGTAGTAACTTGTACTGAATTTATGACGTCGGAAGTATAGAACCTATAAAATTAAAAACAAATTAGGAACCCCACAAAAACTTTTGCTATCCATGTAATATTAGTTTTATTCCTGGTCCAGGCACAGTTCAGCACAATAAATATTGAACTTCTTTCACCCGCATTAATGAATACTTCCATAACATGGCGCTTATGAAAGCAATTTAAATGGTTTGTAAAACTGATTTTAGAACGAATTATGCCGTAACAAAATGTGTCAGTTGCGATTCTGGTCAACTTAGCCACAACCTCCACTAACATAGCTTTTATTACCCTCATATGAATAACGACAGGTAGCACCTATGGTGGTAGTCTGAATTTATTTTGGAAAAGCTTGTATGGAAAAGCGAATATTGACCATTTTAAATGATATCTTCGCGATATGAGTACCGTACTGTGGTTAGATTATCGGAGTATTTGACTATGATTTATTTTGATAAATGATTTTTACTTTAATGATGGAAAGTATAATATCAAAAACGGATAACTGTCATTTATCTGGGTGATACACTTCGCGATTCGTAAATTTGGTGTAAACTTTCTCTGAGTTTTTAATTAACTGCATTGTTTCTTATCTGCTGCCAAAAACATTCTTAGATTATGTTTTAACCTCGTTCTTATAACTGGTACAGATAAAATAACGCAAACATGGAATACTCTTCTCCTTGCATTAATTTTTGCATCTAGTTGTCATACATAAAGGAAAAGCAACATGTAAATTTAAAGGAACGTACCAATTGTAACTTTGTAACGTATGATTGCCTCGCATAATTTTCTATCTCTTCTCGCCGGTATATGGCTGCAAGAATATCGTTGTTGAATTGCGAATTATAAATTGAAATCATTTTTAATTATATCTTTCGTGATATGAGTACCTTATTCTGGTTAGATTATCAGAATATTTGGTTATATTTTATTTAAATAAATGCATTTTTATAATTTCGAAAACGGATAACTGTTATTTATTTGACTGATACATTGCGCGATTACGTACGTTTCTCTTAGTTTTTAATAAACTTCATTGAGTCTTATCGTCTGCCAAAAAAATTCTTAGGTTATGGTTTAACCTAGTTTTGATAACTGATACAGATAAAATAGCGTCAATATTGAATCCCCTTCTCCTTACATGAATTTCTGCGTCTAACTGATACAGATAAAATAGCGTAAATATTGAATCTCCTTCTCCTTATATGAATGTCTGCGTCTAGCTCTAAATAAACGAAAAGCAAGATGATGGTACGAATGTAACATGGCGGTTGATGATTGGCCGTTCTCTATGGCGGTTGATGATTGGCCGTTCTCTAACCAATAGCAGTAACAACTATAGACGACGCATGCAGACCACACGTTAGCGTTTTATATAAGGGGATGGTTCATCTGAAGTCTGTCTTTACCTTTCCTGGCTAATTTGATTTGTCCCTTCACAGAACTCCATTTTATGAAACTACCCTTTTTTAATTGTATCTATATTCTTACAAAGTGTTCATTTCCATTACTGGCAAAACTCTGTTTGAGTAGGTAACAAAATTTAATTTATGCAACCTATTAACAAATGGAAAGTTAACACATCAGTCTAGCCAACGGATACAAGAAATACATAGCTTATAACGTGAAATATACAAATGTTGAACCGTTATGTGCCAACCTTGTCTAGTAAATAGCATCAATTATAACTAACCATTAGGTAGGTAATACAGACTAAAACATATATACAACACTATGATTCAAATTTAAATTTGTATATATAACATCACTAAAACTATAATCAGTTACCACCAGTTCTGGTAACAGCTTCAGCCGCATTCGTTACGACAAATAATTCCACATCCAAAGTTAGTGCTTTGTCATCCTCACAAACAATGAAAATCTACATTTGATTCCTAACATCTAGCATAAATATGTTCACCAACATGTGAACCTTTAGTTCCAAAAAAAACTTAATTATCTAGAAGCATAAAGCCCCACAATTTAAAATCCGTTTAATTTACCTTCAATATCAATATATTTCTAATCATAAACATCTGTTTCCTCAAAATACATACATTTGCTTTCAATATTTGCAGAGGTTACTTGCATTATATAGATTCTCAATTAAGAAAACAATTCAATTGAATTTCTTTATTTAGTCATTTTTTTTTTAGAAGTACTGTTCCATTTGATAGTGCCAGTAATTTGCTTAAAATATTATTGAGAAAAAGTGGAGAAGATTTGGAGTTGAATCCGCGCACCCAGAAAGTGTGGAAAGACTACTTAATATTTGCTTTACTTTACAACTCCCACAGAGCTAGACATTTAATTATTCTTTTATAATCACAACAGTCCTAGACCTTAGCAAAATGTGTAATAGTGAAGAATTACCTAGGGAAACGAGTTCCTAAAAAAAATTTAATAAAGAAGTCATGGTGTTTTATCACACCGAACATTTAAACATGCAATCGAATTGCTTCGGGCGCTTATTTTAAATACTTTGTGGACTTACATATCATTGCCACTAATGAGAATTTTGCAGCCATTTGAGTCATATCCGTTGCTTATTTACTCCGACATCTATTCTTTCGTCCGAGCAAACAAATTAAATTCACCAAGGTAACTTCCTTCCTTCGGTAATCATCTAACAAGACTCAAGAAGTGTTTTTACTCCTTCCCTACAAGAGTTGTTTAACTTCATCGTAGCACACTCCTTAGTAATTGTGAATCATTCTCTGTGATGGATGGTAATTAAGTTTAGAAATGTGTAATACTTTTAATGACGATATGAAATCGTTAACAAGACTTTTAACTTGTCTATACATAAGCTCTCTTATTATGTAATTTTTAACCCATTATCAAACTCAACAATAGAAACATGTACAGTACACTATCAACTCACATTTTTAAATTAAAATTATCATATCAAAGTATATTTGAACAGTCTACTTCAAATATTGTAAAACAAATTGTTTTTCTTTATTATGTAGACATGTGAATTTAAAATGCGATACAAACTGTATAATTTTGAGGATATAAGTATGTAATCTTAAATATATTATTTTTTTTTTTTTTACAACTAGTGGTGCCATTTGAAATGTTCATTGTTGGCACACTCGCACATCCTGAGATGTTTCGCACGTATTTGCCTGCGATGGTTCGGCTGAAACCGGCGAAGAGTTTCGCTGTGGAGATTGTTCCCGCACAATAGCATTTACACGCGGTTGCTGCCCCTGTGACTGGTTGCGTCCATGGTTAAAGTCATTCCGCCGATTTTTAACCGACTTCAAAAAAGGAGGAGGTTCTCAATTCGTCTAAATTTTTTTTTTTTTTTTTGGATGTATGTTCAGCGATATCTTCGCCAATTTTGAACCGATTTAAATGAAATTTTTATAGTGGATAGCGTATACCTCCAAAGTGGTCCCATATGAATTTCATTGAGAAACGACCCCTTCTACCCCTTTACACCCCTTAACTTTTATACAAACCCACACTTTTTATCCGATTTTGATGGAACATTGGAAATATATAGTAAGAAATAAACAGAAAAATACTGTCAACTTTTGGTTTGAAAAAACCGAACCCCTCTCCCCCTATCCACCCCTTAATTTTTGGCAATGTTCTTTATACAAAGCTAAAGTCGACACCATTTAACTGATCTCCATTAAAGTTGGCATATACATGTAATTTTTCATGGAAAAGGTTTCTGACCCAAAAAAATAAAAAAAAACACCCTCCTTTCCCTTTACACCACTTAATTTTTATACAAACCCCCATTTTTTATACGATTTCAATGGAACTTTGGACATATATAGTCAAAAATAAAGAGAAAAATGCTGTCAACATTTGGTTTGAAAAAACTGAACCCCTCTTACCCTACCCACCCCTTAATTTTTGCCAATGTTCTATATACAAAACTACAGTCGACTTCATTTAACTGATCTCCATTAAAGTTGTCATATACATGTAATATTTCGTGGAGAAGGTTTCTGACCAAAAAATAAAAGAAAGCCACCCCATCTCCCCCTTTACACCCCTTAATTTTATAGAAACCTATATTTCATATCTGATTTTGATTGAACTTTGCCATCGTATACTTTCAAACAAACAGAAAAATCTTGTCAACATTTGGTCTGCCAAAGCTCAACCCCTCTCCCTCCGATCAACCCCTAAATTTTTGTCAATTTTTTTTTTATAGTTACAGTCGCCACCATTTGACCTATTACAATGAAAGTTGGCGCTTTTATGTATTTTTTCACGAGGAAGGTTTCAGACAAAAAAAAAAAAAAAAACCACCCGCACTCCCCATCAAAACCGTTTAATTTTTATACAAACCCACAGTTTTTATCCAGTTTAGATAGAACTTAGCAAACGTTTACTGTAAAACAAAGAGAAAAATAATGTCAGCTTTTGGTTTGCAAAAACTGAACCCCTTTTCCCATTTGCGCCCCTTGACTTTTGTAAATTTTCTTTTCGAAAAGCTACAGTTGACACCATTTGACCGATCTTTATGAAAGTTGGTACATATATGTATTTTTTTATGGAGAAGATTTCTGACCAAAAAATAAAAAAACTACCCTAGCTCCCCTTTTACATCCCTTAATGTTTGTACAAACCCACATTTTAATCCGATTTCGGTGGAACTTCGCATGTGTATACTATAAAGAAAAAGGAACATACTACTCACATTACTTTGACAAAAACACAAAACCTATTTCACTTTCTACCCCTTTAATTACTATCAATCATCATCATATAAAGCTACCGTTTCTATCTGATTTAGAAGGAAGTATGCACAAGTATACTTCAAAACAAACAGAAAAATACTGTCTGCATTTGGTTTAGAGAAGCCAAATCTCTCTTCCCCTTTCCACCCCTTTAATCTACACAAAGTACAGTTTCTACCTGATTCTGAAGAAAATTTGCACACTTATACTTTAAAAAATACATAATAATTGAGTTTAATTTAGGTTGCAGAAGCCCAATCCCTCTTCCCTTCTACCCCCACCCCTCCTAAGTTCCAATATTATTTATAGATACCTACCGTTTTTATCAGATTTCGATGGAACACTGCAAATGTATACTTAAGAACAAAGAGAAACATTCTGTTTACAAAACCCAACCGCTCACTGCCTTACCCCATTTAATTTTTGTAAATGTTATTTACGCAAAACTACAGTTTTTATCTGGTTTCGATGGAAGTTTGTACATGTATACTTTAAAACAAGAGAAAACTGCTGTCTACACTACCTTAACAAAAACAAACTACTCTTCACCTCCTCACCCCTAATTATTTTTTTATACACACATAAAAAATTTATATGATTTCAATAGAAATTTAATAAACGTATAATTTAAATCAATCAGAAAGACAGTCTACATTTGGTATACAAAAGCCCAATCCCTCTTCTCCTTTACCCCCATCCTTCTTAATTTCCATAGTTCTTTACAAAATCCACAGTTTTAAGTACCGTCAAAATCAATTAAGCTATTTTTAAGGTATTGCAGAATATTAATAAAATGTGTGTGTCCTAATGTCTCAACATGTACGTCAGATTTCAACTTGGACCCCGAGCTTTTACGTTGTGAAAACCAATTAAATATCTATATTTTCTGTGTGATGCCAGAACGAACAGATATATTCCAGAGACAGACTTGAGTATGTGGTATGTATTAATGTCCAGATGTTACATGTTTCGATTATCGAGCAGCAGCTATAACAGATGTTATGATTAGATCGAAAAACAGCCTGGACAAAAATGTAAACTGACATTCCTTAACACAGCATCCAATTCACCCCATTCTGAAAGTTGTTGTAAAGACAGATGTTTTAAAAGTATTCGCTTTAACCACTGAGCTACCAGGAAGTTCGGCATATTTAAATACAAATTAACTATAATACCACTAAAAATTTAAAAATAAAATAATTGTTTAAAGAACATAAAAACCGCCTTCAAAAAAGGGCACCAAAAATTTTAAAATAACTTTGTACCTTTCTTAGAAGAAAGTAAATCTAAATTGACATTACTGTTATTGAAATTTTTACATTAATTAGTATTTTTGGAGTCGGTGCCAGCCAAAACAAGAAAAACAAAAAGTTAAAAACAATAATAAATAACAATAATACATAAAAATCATGTTACTACTTACCTACAATTAATTCTAGAAACATTTTTCAACAAAACTGAAACATATAGATGATGCACCGATATTATACCTATTATAAAGTGTTTGCTGCATGATGCAGCCTACCAACTGACACTATAGCGCCAGAGATATGCCTGGATGACCAACGGGGCCGAGCCACAGATAACATACCGTTAATTTGTTTCACTAAGCTGTCTCCCCCAATAAAACTATCTTCCTCACGACATGCTGTAAAATATTTGGAATTTTTGTTCCTACTCTCGGTTCGCCTCGAACACCAAATAAAGTTCAGTAATTCGATCTGCGCGATCTGACAGCTGGCACCGACTCCAAAAATAACTAATTAATGTAAAAATTTCAATAACAGTAATGTAAAGTATTGTCAATTTAGATTTACTTTCTTCTAAGAAAGGTATAAAGTTATTTTAAAATTTTTGGTGCCCTTTTTTGAAGGCGGTTTTTATGTTCTTTAAACAATTATTTTATCATTGTAAAATTGTTTCCCCTTATCGTAGGGCTTGCGGTTGTGATCTCTATTTGAGTTCCTATTATTATTATTATGCGGTTTTCCACCATGATGGTCAAAGTTGCCTGGTGGACCATCTTCGATTGCATCTATATTTTGTAAAGTTTCAAGGAAACTTTCCAAAGTAGTTGCAACAACTGGATTAATAAGACCCCTTGTCTGCTTAGAGAAATGCGTGGAAACAGCTGCAATGAACTGCTGGTCCTTAAGAGGTTGATCTAGGAGTCGCGAGAGTACTGCTAGTCTTCTTACATACATCACTCTTGAACCGTGCTCGCGTGGATCGTACTTCTCTTGGCAGATTCGGAGCAGACATCGTGACTGTTCTTGCACAGACCAATACGTCCGTAGAAATGCCTCTTTAAACTCTGTATAGGTTGTTCTCGCTTCGCAAGTAATGGCCAACCAAGACCTTTCTTGGAAGTCAAGTACCTGGTTTACCAAGGTCATCCAAAAATATTCTGGAATCGCCTTTACGCGGAAGTATTCCTCTAGATTAGTCAGAAACTCACGAGGATTGATTCCTCTCTTCATTCCAAACCGGGGTAATGGAATGTCAACATGAATTGGTCCTATCACCTCTGTTCCAACAACCTGTCTTTTCTTCTCCACCGCACGCAACTCCTCCCGCAATTTTACTTGCTCTTGCTTCAGAATAGACGCGTCCTCTTTCAAGGTTATTACCGAGGTACTTATTGAAGTAACCTCTCTGGTCAGTTGCAAATGCTGACTGTTCGCGTCATCTTGCACTCTCACGATTGACGTGGTCAGCGCATCGATGTTTCTAGTGGCCTCGTTTCGCAACCCCTCTACGCTATCTACTAAACTGGTCACCCGACGAGTGACAGCTTCCTGCGACCTTGTAAGATCCTCGCAAGTCACAGTTACCGTCCCCACCTGTGACTGAACCACTTTCAAGTCACTTTCAACTCGCAAAGATAGATTTTCCATGTCCACAGTAAGAGACGATTTGACAGCATCTATCTTTTCATCAAGCTTGGAGCACATCACTTCCTATCGGGCATTTACAATTGACATTTGCTCCGTGACTTCATTCAGTTTGTCATTCACTGCAGTCAACTCAGTACGGATTTGGTGTTTAATTTCCATCTTAAACTCATGACACTGTGTTTTTAAAAATCGCTGACACTCCGCGGCATTCTTTTCCGATATTTGCCATTGTTCCACAGCATTTTGTTCCAATTTCTGTAAAATCATTGTCAACAATGACGCGTTTAGTTCCGGTGGTGTGATTTCTTTATCTTCCGGTATCTGTGTGTGGTTATTTTCTAATGAAACATCCGAGTGTTGTATTGTGCCCGCTACAGTGTGAGTCTGTGTGTGTTCTGTTTCTCGTGATTCTAAATCTCCGATTATCTCAATAGATGCACGGTGGAACTCATTGTCAAAACTTTCTCCGTGTGTTTCCATAGTGACAGTGTCTGTGTCTAAAATGTTCACAGAAATATCACTCGCGATTATCCCAGAACGAAGTTTCATGCGAATCTATTATGTTTTACGTCGCTCTCATCAAAAACCAAACAATTTCCACAACAAAATTTATTCAACAAACAACTGAAAGTTATTTCCGGCATTAACAGCCCTCAAAAATGTAAAATTATTTTCAACGCGATATTAATAACGTGCCCCAAAACATGAATCAATTACCGCACTATCAACTGCAACACACATCATCATCTTATAGAACTGATAAGAAAGTTGTATATAACAACACAAAGCGAAAACAAAAACCATCATAAATTGAAAGAAACACAAATCACCAGCACAAGAACATCAGCAATCATCACGAAAGCGAATGAACAACAACAACAAAATAATCACAAAAGAACATCAGCAATCCTTACAAAAGCGAACAAATACAAGAATTATCATCACATATAACTGGTCAAAACAGTTTGATCATTCCCAAAACAAAACGAAAAAAAAACAATTAAGAACGACAGCGAACAAAAATTGTTACCATGCTGCCAACTCAAAACAAAAAAAAAACATACAAAATTTAATAAGTAATTTGGAGGCTACGCTATGCATTTCTTGTTTCCCGATTAATCATTTTAAACGTGGCTAAAGCTGATATGCATTATTATTAATTTTTGATAAATCTTTCACTGACAATAATGATTTAGTATCAGAACCTTAATCATTCTGATATAGACAAGCCCCACGTTGGGCGCCAATGAAATGCTCTGTCTACTCTCGTATCTGAGTGAGCACTTTGTAATGATTATAATTTGATTTTTGAGTTTAATTCATTCAATTAATTACTATGAAAATGATTCCAAGGGTGCCATTCCAAAAAGGGGAAGATTAAAGGACAGAGTATTGCCTCACAATTGAATAGGACCATAAATGAAATTAATTAAAGACAACTGTATTTTATTGTAGCAATAAGGAATAAAAAAAAATACTAAATTAATCTGAAATACATTCACAGGAATCATTATTAAAACTTGGAGTTCTGTTCCAGAAGGGCGCAAGTTGGTTTATCAATAACCAGTTCCACGGCTAGCTCACTAAAGTTTAATGGATGATTGGAGACTCAATAAGCAATTTTCACTGCTGTCAGGGTCGCACTGGGTTTTTAATCACTATGGCAGTGAGAGTTACTTATTTGCGGATGCAGTACATTACCATCGTTGATGCCGCTGTAAGCAGTATGCAATACGATCACTGATGCAAACTGTATTCGTAGCACCATACAGAAACACTCCGTACCACCACAGCTCTCGTCCTTCACGTGTCACGTTTAGCAGCCTCTCCTCCCCGAACACCCCAGCATGCAGAAGGTAGACTCGCCTACCCCCTCCTTTCCCTGAACGTGCATACTTCAAGGTCTTCCTATTGTGTGTTTCCCGCTAGCTGACAAAGCCTGAAGGAGTCCTTTGTCACCGAATTCGATGGCTATAGGCACATTCACTAAACGCACAATCTTGGCATTTTTAATCACCCTTTCTAATGAAAAATGTGGTGACTAGTGGAGATCACACAAATTAAACAGTAAAAATTAGAGAAAAGAAAGGGTTTTGTATGTATAGGACTTCGTTCTTACATACGGGAAACTGAAGACAGTAATCAATAATAAATAACTAGATGAACAATTAAGCAATAATGCTACTGTAGCATGGCTATTTAGTATTTTATTGGTATAAATAAATTTATTGCTAAATTGAGTGGAATCTGTCCTATAGACAGCGCAATAAATAAGGCGTTTCAAAGGGACAACGACGGAATTCATAAATTCAGACAAGGGTGCAAGAATAATCTTTTTTATTCGAAGCACTCAGGAAATCTAATAGAAGGGGCTGTATGTAAGTTACTGTATGCGCACGTTTGTATGCTCTTTACTGTTAAAATATTTTAGGTTTGATTTATATTGTAACCCAGTAGTCTATGCTTTCTGTAAAACAAGAAGCGGAAAGGAAAAAATCTCTTCAAAAAAACGAAAATCACTAAAACCCCATTTTTTTCTTTTTATCGACGCATTTTATTATTGAGAGAACTTTACCACCTTAATATTTCTTTGTGAAGTATAAGAGTTGTGAAAATTGCCCGGAAGAGATGTTTTTGAGAGGATAAGTTTCGAAAAAATAAAATTCTTCAGTCTAGCTTTGTGATATACACGTGATGAAATTCAGTGAGAAACAATATGAAGTTTGGAATTATAATTATTCCAAGAATTTCCTCTGTTCTTAGACGTTGTATCCGTTTTAAGTAGCCTCGGATAATACACAGAAAAGTGTAGTTCTCGAAATGTGAGAGCCTAACACGTAATGCAAGCCGATTTCTTCTACGAGAAACAACGCAGCCTGCATCGATTTCATCCCATCAAACAGTGTCTGGCGTATCATACATCAGTCACCAGTCGAAGGAAGAATGACGGAAATTACATCCAGGTAATACCCCACCCGCGCCTCTTCGCTGCAGCACCTGGCGGTGAAAGCGAGATTGCCGGGGATGAAATTATGACGCTCTGAGCGTGGAGTTACGGGCAAAAAAGAGGAGAAGTGGTTCACAGAGGCTACGCAAGGTGGGGCGCAATTTTCGGGTACAGCGCACCGGAACTACAGGTAACCCTGTGGCGTATGCAACCAGAGCAGCGTTCCACATAAAGCACACCGAAAATCCAAGTGCCTAACATAATTTATTTCAAGATTCTGGTAAGAGCTACTAATCCTGTTATTTCTTGTTGCGTATAAAGATTCAACATTACCAATAATTTCTAAAACTTTAAAATAAAAATTCTAGCAGAATTTTCAGATTATGGATGTCACTAAAGCCATATATGCCATATATGAATATTTCTGCGTTGTATGTGTGTATTTCTTTTTGTTAACCAGCAATTAAATCATAGTAAATAGATGTCAACTTAACAAAGTTATTATAAATAATTTTTTTTTTTATTTCGTGTCAAATGCACTGTTTCTACAAATGTTAGAAACTCAAATAATATTAACAATCTGGATATTGTGGGTCATTTCCTGAATTGCGATAGGATCGATTTTTTATTAATCGTTTTCACGCCAAAGCAACTGAATATGTTGTTTTTATTTTCCGTACGCGTTTCACTTCACAACAAAACAGAAAGATAGAAATAAAAGGATAGCAGTCAACACCAATTACAACACATATTACAGATAATCAAAGCCGGCACCCACTGGCGTTAAGGTGGTCTTGTAGATTGCAAGTTGCTGGCACTGCGGGCAAGTTGGATGAGCTGTTCTGCCCCACATTCACACGCGATATTACGATCTTCGATATAGCACTATCTTGCTAAATTATCGTTTGTACTACCTACAACGCTTCTTCCATGACACAATAGGAGTGCATTTAAAAATACTTCGTTCCGTCCTTTTCTCTACAATGTTCAAGTGAAAATTGTTTGATATTTAACCAATGAAAAAATACCTGAAATATATTACTGATCAACAATATGAAATATCAAAAAATGGGTTTCTGCTGCTGGGTTTATTTTTCCTAAGTAAATACTTACTGATAATGAGCACTTATCTGTATTTAATTTGAAAGTTACGTTTTTAATATTTACCTCATTTTACGCTCTGAGATGAATGATCGTTTTATTACACTGTTAACAGACCTACTTATAGTATACTTATCTAATAGTGCTATTAAAACATATGCTTTTTCGCCGTCGTATAAATAGATATTTCACTTTTCATCCCTTATGATATTACTAATAATTGGATACCGAATTTCAGCACTTGGGTTGCACGTAAACTTGTTTGTCACAAACAATAATATGACGATGAGCGTATATAGCAAATTGGAATTCGGATAGTCAACTTTGCCCCTTAGAGTGCACACATTTTTAAAATGTAATGAGGGTTATATGCAAGTTCCATGCGTTAGCTGTATTAACATACATGTTATTGTTTTCGGAATGTACGATGGGGTTTATTAGCTATGGTTCAACCAACCGTAATGTCTTGGCTCACCATGACACTGATTCTTCTGTCACTTTGTATGTATTTACATCAGAACAAACCTTTTGTATAACTGATTTGCATAACATTGTCTGCAGATCGGCAGTTTTAGGGGAAACAAAAAATATCAAATGATTATTATACGACATAGACAAAATATTGGAACTATCTTTAATGGGTTATGATGATGGCATAAATGTTTCAGTTCATGTCTGAAAATGGTCTATTTTCATTTTGCGCTAACGAAATAGGAGGAATGTGAACCCCAGAAAAAATTATGCTTATTAAACACAAAACTGGATACAATATATGTACTGTATTTTTTTTTTTTACTGCATTGTGTAGCACATGTCTTTCAAATAGAGTAACACAAGAGTTCTAGCTTCATAGTTTCCATGCTCCGGGATGGTGCCGCTTTCTAGGATTAGTTATTAATTTTACTACACTGTTGATGGGTATACATTTTGTTTTGCTTCAGAGCAGACGCGAGGGTATACTGAATTTCATTTGCTCTTCTTTGGAACTACAATTTCGTTTGGTAGAATATTAATAATTCAGGCAACCCGTGTTTATGATTAAATGAAATGGATAGTTTCTGTATGAAAAACTGTTATCATTATAAAGAGACTGCACTAATTTAATTTCACGACCACATTAATATACTTAAATGAATCAGTAAGATAAATGACTTGATATATGTGAATATTGAAAGATTGTAGTTTTGTTTCTGGTGATCATTACATACGTTTTTAATGAAGTAACATATTTAGAAAAAATTCGGATAAAAATTTAAAAAAATATAACAATCTGAAAATTATTAGACTTTAAAAAGCAAATTAATAGGTAACATGATACTGTAATACCATCAGTGACATTGATTCATGGTGTGTTTTTAAAGCTTAAATTTCTATTAATAGCACTCAGTCGCCATTATACATCATAACGAAACTGGACGAAGAGAACTCTCGGATTGATTTTTAACATTTTTAAACTTTTGTGTATAGCTTCGGCATATTAAGAGATATTACAACAATTGCATTTTGGTATTTAAAAATTGTTCACTGCTCATTTTCGCTTACGAAAACATAAGAGTTTAGGGCAATAATTTATTCAGGTAATTACTTCTATGTTTAGAATACTCTTAGTTTAATTTTTATTTAATGGCCTTAGCACGATCGAAATTTGAGCGTTGCACACAGATACAAACTAATTTTAATAACATTGTTTTGTATCAAATCCGTTTAAGTAGGAATTTGTAATTTACGATTTAGTTTATTGGTAATTTTTATTTGCCAGTTCATTTTGTTCCTGTATTAGTTGCCTATAAACGATAGAAGCCGTGGAACTGGTGCGAGATGCCTCATGTGACATAACCAATATGTGGCGTTTCAGTTCGTCCGTTTGTAGAGAAATCTGTGATTCGTAATAATCGCGCAATTCATTAATACCTCGTTTTTTTTTATTCACGATTTGGTGCACCGAAAGATTAAATTAATAACGGGATAAAACAAATTATAACAGGCGAATTCACAAAATGATTCGTCTGGGCAGCAATGTCACATCCGGCTAAAACAATTATTAATAATGCGTTCCTCATTAGTCGCAGTGACTTCACAATGCCAATAGTTAGGGACGTAATTTCCACTTTTTGTAGAAATATCAACGACGCTTGCCGTAAGAAGCGGTAGTAATAAATTTGTATATGCAGTTATTACATAAATTGTCTTTTCATTTTTGCAATAAAAATGTTAGAAGAAAACAGTAAATACCAACGACATTGAATCCAATTGGAGTTTTATGAAATTTCTTTGGACATTTAGAAATACAAGAGAAAAAAAGAAATGTATATTACATCTGCTAAGTTCGCACTTGACAATGGCACCGATACTAATCTATTGATTGGTGTGGTTAGAAAAGGGATCATTTGTTTCGTAACATGTCACTTAGAGTAATATAAAAGCGGAGTCGTAATTTTTCACGGCGTTGAATATAAATATATTTTTCTCGGGCTTCCAGCCGTGTTAAGAATGAAGGCAGAGATGGACGCCTTCGAAACGTCCCGCAAATGTGACATCTTAACATGGCTGGAAGCCCGAGAAAATTATATTAATGTAAAAGCGATTTGAAATTTGTCACGTTTTGCTGTAGGCTTTCAACACTACCGTCAAAAGATTGGCTGTAAAGAGTAAGTGGCTGGCTAACGATGTAAATCATAAGTAAAAAATACTAGAAAATTGTTAATGGAATTGGTGGATTCATTCCCAGTATGTTTTAAATGTATTTTTTGTTTTTGTTTTTATTAAGTAATAAACTTAGAAACTTCTATCAGTAAAGCATTATCCATGATAGATAAAACAGATCGATAGAAATAATCAAGGCCAACAGCCAGCGCCAACAATCAGCACCAACGATACCGCCACTATTTAACCGTTCCGCGTGATATATAAGCAACTCCATTACCCACAGGCAGCAGTCAATGGCGGCAGAGTTATAACCGCTGAAACATAATGTTATTCAAACGTTCTCTCTCGGCTAGTTTCCCGAGATAATTTCATCTATATACAACGCGGAGAAAAACTCCACTCTCTTATTACCAATGATTCTAAATGAAGACATTTTAACAAAGAGATGCCTGCAGTACACAAGTTGTTCCAAAAGATTATATGTATATTTTCTGTCATCAATCTTTCGACTGGTTTGATGCAATCATCCATCTCTTCCTATCTTGTGCTAACCTCTTCAGGTTTACATATCCATTACATCCCACGTCCTCAATTACCTGCTTTATATATTCTAATCTCTGTATTCCTTTACTGTTCTTACCTTCGACTATTCCCTCCACTAACAGATTAACCAATCCAGCAAGTCTCAATATATGACCTACCAGCCTGCCTCTTCTTTTTGTAAGCTTCTTACACAAACTTCTTTTCTCACCCATCATTTCCAAAACTCGTTCATTTCGTACTTTGTCTGTCCACATAATTTTCAGCATTCTTCTGTAGCACCACATTGCAAATTTATTTCTTTCTCGTATTCCTAAAGTCCATGTTTCGCTACCGTTAAGTACTGTGCTGCAAACATAGAGTTTTTAAAAGTTCTTTCTAATTCCCAGATCAATGTTTGAAACTAAAAGGTTTCTCTTTTTCATGAAGGCTCTTTTTGCAAGTCCTATTCGGCCATCGGTTGTAATTTTGCTTCCCAAATACCAGAATTCACTTACTTCTCCTATTGCAGCTGATGCTATTTTTATATGTAATCTAGTATGATTGGTACCACTTCTGCTACATTTCATCCCTTTTGTCTTGCTTTGATTTATATTCAGTCCAAAATCTTCTTTCAGTATATTTTTTATGCCATTCAGTAACATCTCAATATCCTCAGCCCATTCTGCTAACAAGCCAATGTCATCAGCAAATCGTAGCATACTGATTTTTTTCTCCCTGAACACTTAAGCACATGAAAATTTTTCTTTTATTTCCTTTATTGCTTCTTCTACATACAAGTTGAATATTAACGGAGATAGACTAAAACCTTGTCTCATACCCTTTTTAACTTATGCATGTCTCTCATGGTTCTCTACTTTTATTATAGCCACTTGATACTTAAACAGTTTATAAAGTATTCTTCTATTACGAAATTTTACACCTGACTTCTTTAAAATTTTGAAAATCTTGTCCCACCTAACATTATCAAAAGTTTTTCTATACCAACAAACACCAAAAAAGTATCTTTTTTTTTCTCGATCCGAAATGTTGACATCTCTTTTCTTCATTTCTCCAAAATCCTGTTTGATCTATCTGTATGCAACATCTGCTTTACCCGTGATCATTTCCTTTTCTACTTGTTAACACTTTTCTTTTGCTTTCTTACATTTTCTGTTTATTAGATTTCTAAATGCCTGTATTGATCCCTTCTTGCTTCATTCTGAGAATTTTTGCGTCTTCTTCTATGATACATCAGTTCCAAAATTACTTCTGTGATCCAAGGTTTTCGGGCAGCTTGTTCCTAAGCCTAATGTTTCTTTACCAGCTTTCATTATTTCGGGTTTTAATGCATTCAGTTCGCCCTCAGCTGAGCTACCTTTACAATTTCTTGTTAGACCCAAGTCTACCATTTCTGCAAATTTTTCTCTCGTGTTAGATTGTTTCAGTTTACTTACTTCCAGTCTGTTCTGCTTACATTGCTTCCTTATTCACTTGAATTTCTGCGTGCACTTCATTACTTTCAAAGTAAGGTCAGAGTTTATGTCTGCTCCTAGGTACGCTTTACAGTCTAGAACTTGATTCCTGAATCTCTTTTTGACCATGATATAATCTAGCTAATATCTGCCTGTATCCCCAGGACGTTTCCAGGTGTATATTCTTCTTGCATGGTTCTTAAACAGTGTGTTCGCCACTACTAGCTTATATCTTTCACAAAATTCTAGTAACCTGCTTCCTCGCTCATTTCTTTCTCCTAGACCAAAACTTCCTACAGTATTCCCCTCTTTTCCTTCTCCCACTACTGCATTACAATCACCCATGATTATAGATTTTCCTCCCCCTTCACATATTCGATTAGTTCTTCAATTTAGGCGTATATTTTCTCTATTTCCGCACCATCCTCCTGTGTCGTTGGCATATACACTTGTACTAATGTGGTTGGGGCCAGCTTAGTTTCTAACTTCATCAAAATAATTCTGTCAGTAACTGTTCACAATAACTTACACGTTTCCCTTCTCTCTTATTCATTACAAATCCTACACCAGTGACTCCATTGACAGCTTGCGTGCTAATTATCCCGTGCGTCCTTCCATTTAATCTCACTAATCCCAACAACACCTACCTTAAGTCGTTCCATCTCCCTTTTTTTAAGTTTTTTTAACCTACCAGCCCTATTCAGACTTCTAACTTTCCACGCTCCGACTCGTAGAATGTTTCTATCCATACTGATGACTTCTTCCTGAGCAGTCCCCACCCAGAGATCCGATTGGGGGACTATTTTACCTCCGGAATATTTTACCCAGGAAGAAGCCATCATGATATATGTAATTTGAAAGGATTACATGTCCTCGGGATACCCTCTGGGTCTTTAATGCAGTGGTTTCCTATTACCTTCTGCATCCCCATGCCATTAATCATTTCTGATTCATCCGCTATTAGGGGCCGTTTCCAACCCCAAAGGCAAGAGGGAGTCCTGGACTGCTCCCCGCTCTTCCACCCTCCTTTCTGGGGCCGTTGACAAGCACTGGGTGACTCCTTATACCAGGAAACTTTCAATCGCCAGAGCCTCGTCCGTGCAAACAGGGTGTACCACGTGAAGGAGAGATTGTCTTTTGGTTACAAAAGGCTAATACAGTCTCTCCCAAACCCTTGCACCACATATATATATCCAGTAAATAACTTAATTATAGTGATGGTGGTGGTGACGATGTATGTAGTAACATGTATTGGTGACCAACTTTGAATATTGGGTTTATTGACTCTGCTTCCTAATTCCCATTTTTGTAAAAAAAAAATAAAAAAAATTGAGGAAACTGTTCTTTAATAGTTGAAAAAACCTAGGAATTCAAAGACAACACAACATTTCTTTGTAAATGTATGGAAACGATCGCATTACAGATAAAACACCTAAAAATCCTAAAAAATTCCTGGCCAAATCGTTCCAGCCTAAGGTTTCATATGTTCGCGCAATGTTCCATCACCATGTGACAAAACGCTGGTCTTCCTTAGCCCATAAGTTTAGCTACTTTCACTTCATTTTTACCTCCAGCAAGACTAAGGCAGATCATTCATCTCATACGTTGACATTACCTTATCGGATGTATCTCATAGCTCCATTTCATCGTAATAAAAAAATGCCTTTAAAAATAATTAGTATCTATTAAATGAGTTTAGACTTAAATCTTTTCAGAAGCCCTTTGAGGTTGATTTGTTTAAAGGATTAGGAAAAAACGTATGCTATTGCTTTAAACCCAAAACTTGGTTTTGATTCTCTTGTAGGGGGCACATTAGGCATGGTCATAGAAGAAGGACGTACAGTTTCTTTGTTGATGACTCTTGTTAAATGTGTTGTGTTCTTTGTGAAAAAGAAGGATCGAAGAAGATCAAACCCGGTGCAAGCCCATTATACTCTACGCTTCCGGAAGACACCTAGCGACCAAGTGCCAGGCACCCTACTGTCGGCTTAGTCACCTTCAAAAGTGTCTTTGTCCTTCATTCTACGCGCATTGATGGGAGGTTCAATATTCAGTCAAGGATTTTGACTCTGTAATAGTCTTATTTCTGTGTTTCTGCAATTACTTGATTATTAGTTAATTTTAATTTAATATCAGCAGTCTAATGAATTATTCAGGTAATTGAAATGGAAAAGGAGCTTGAATGAACATAAAAAATATTTAAAATCCAAAATTTCAAAACAACTATTTATTTTGACCGATATTATAATGCGGTTACAAGAAAATAACAATATTTATAAAATGAGCAAGAAAACTTAACGCACCGTTCACTTAATAATTAATGGTTATTCATGGATCATGGCTTTAGCTCAAATAAATTTCACGCAAGACAATGCTCAGTTAAATTTCGGCAAGTAGAGACTCTGATCAAACAAATATCTTCGCCGAGGGCTTTATTTTGGTGTAAAAAATTAAGACTATAAGTGCAAATACTGCTTTTAGAAAACAGACAATGTCTTTACCCTATTACGGCTCTTAAAGTGGTAAAAATACATAAACGTCATGAAGAAGAGTGGCTTAAAGTGTAGTACAGAAACACTGAAGAAGGAAATTTCTGCTGAATTGCAAATAACAGTGTCCATTAGGAGATTAGTAATAACGGCATAGAGGAAATTGCTGACCCTGATTGGTTCCGCCAATGCGGTGAGTGATGATGACAGAGTGTGGCAGACAGAGGAGGTAGCAACTATCTGCTAACGTAAAATTTTGCATTTCTAATGTATTATCTTTCTTAAATAGCGAACTTATTGTTTCCCCATAAATAATACATTTCAATCTATTCATGGGACACAAATAAATTGGTAGCGACGGTTTCATATTTCCGTGATTTAAGTACGTTTTGAGGTTTGGTTGGTATAGTAATTTCAAATAAAGATATTTAGTTGTAATAGCCACTTTGTTAGATTCAATTTTCATAATGCTTATTATAAGAAAAAGTATTTTAAAAGCCAAAAATAATTCTAAAACAAAACAAAATTTTCATTCAATATTATATAATTACAGAAGAAGAAAAAAACATAGTACTATATAACTCTACCACATTGAATGATAATTTCCACACTATATTAAAGTAATATCTTCGTGTTAAATGGATGGCTCATTTTGTAAGTGAATAGATAGCGTGAATCAGGCGAACTAGATACATAGCCTTATGGTCATAAATTACCCTTGAACTTTTGTTTATAATCACGAATAATGATCACATAAATAAGAGAATTGGGTTTTGTGCGCGACGGTGTCTAATGGTATTAACAACAAACTGTTATTGTCTGACTCTAAATGTTTCCAAACTTTGCATGCGCTGCGCCACTTCAAATTATATATCGCGTCTGAGTTTCTAAAGCCGTTCGTAAAGGCCGGAAATGTAGCTGCTTTTGTTTCCTCGAGCCTTAGAAGATATTTTAGGGGAGGATTAAAATGAGAGTAACGTCTACGTTGCTATAGCATTAACTTTGGTCTGGAGAAAGTGAACGGAGAAGAAACTGAATATTTAGTCCTTGCCATCCTGATTAACAATACTCGTATTTCAAAACTTTCATGCGTATAGCCTCGTAATTGCCAGAGAAAATTTATTGAAGTGGAACGGAGTTATTTGTAGAAGTGCTGCAATTACCTGAACTCTACAAATCAGCTGCAACGTGGCAGACAGCCTACGTGAAAACAGAGGGTCGCTGAAGTAGTGATTGGTAGCAGCAATATCGAGCGAGAGTAGACCCTCAGTGCTAATAGCTGGCGATAAACTGAACAGCCCGGTACGCATTAACAGATAACGAACTGCACACAAGTGAGAACAGCTTTATCCGGCGAGCGGCCATTCGTGTCAGCGGAAGCCAACCCCGGCGATTATCTAAACGAAATACTTCCTGGTCTTCTGTAACTCTGGTGTTACGTGACAGGAAACCTAGCAAAATTAGAAAAATGAACAACACATGTAAGTCACCTATATGCCATCAAAATTATATGCAGAAATTTTAAGCGATGCATTTACATTAATGAAAATTTATGTTTCAGTTCGTTAAATTATCTTCAACCTGAAAGAAGAAATTACTGACGTGTGTTAGGAATTTAGGATTCAAGTAATATTCAGGTATTATACCATTATCTTAACAACTGTGATGTTTGTACCGAAACATTTGAAAACATCAATAAATCATTCTGCGTCTACATTATGCAGAAGGAATTACGTAAATAACTTGAGAAATTTCAAATCTGGTTGAAGGTCATCTTCCGCAGTTGTTGGATAATAGATTATAAATCAAAATTCCGTCTGGAACAACTGTTGATGTCACTGTTTTCTTTATTTCCAAACGCGTTTCGCCCTTATGGTGTGGGGTATCGTCAGTGGAGCTAGGGTGATGGTATTTACATGGCGATCTGGAACAGCACTTTATGCATCTTACAAATCTTCTATTTCACAATTATAAACACTGTTTTACACATATTACTGAATAAACACTGGCATTGTATCCATTGCAACAGTTTTTATAATTGTGAAATAGAAGATCTGTAAGATGCATAAAGTGCTGTTCCAGATCGCCTTGTAAATACCATCATCCTAGCTCCACTGACGATGCCCCACACCCTAAGGGCGAAACGCGTTTGGAAATAAAGAAAAGTGTCATCAACAGTTGTTCCAGACGGAATTTTTATTTATAATCAACTTGAGAAATGATTTGTGAATAACTTCGAACATTTCAAAGATCTGTTGTTGCTTCTTGCAATGGATCAAAAATGTTTTACTTTTTTGTTTACGGGTTTATAAAAGACTGTAATTAGAGATAATAGAACCATGCTATGTTATAAGCCGTCGATGCCACATAGTCAGCTGGTTTGTCTACACTATATTCGAGTACCCCTAAAAACAAAATAACAGATTTTCTAAGTTCCTAGTAATTCCGGATTATGCCACAGTCTAATACTGTTATGCTACGGGATGAAGTGACCCTACATGACAATATGAAATCCGAAAGAGAAAAAAACGTGTGGAGAGAATGGGGAGGAGGGAATGGGGAGGAGGGAATGGGGAGGAGGGAATGGGGAAGGGGAGAAAATTAACTGCTTACTGTCACGGTTTGAAATACTCAGTCTAATCCCATTTGTTCGTGACATCTTCAATATGATAATAATTTTATCTTCGAATTTGATTTAATTAACTAATTATTTAAAAATGTATTTAAGTGAGCCATTCCAAAGAGAAAAATTTAAAAGAAGAGAGCTCTCCCATACTTTTGAATGTAAGAATGAAGGGATATATTTAGGAAAATTCAATTTTTGTTATGGAAAAAATACACGAAAGTTGAAGTAATAACTAACAGGCAAGATGAGATGCCGCTGTTACGTGCCAGACGGGCGTAGATTTAATAATCAATCATTCAAACACTGTTCCACAGCTATTTCATGGAAGAGCAGAATGTTAAGCGGGGGATTCAAAGATGTAATTTAAATGCTCACAGGTCGCAATTTACGTAAAAAATCAATTTGGCAGCAAAACTGTTCATTCAGAAAGAATAGTACATTACCACACATCGCACAAAATATAAATAAACTTAATTCGCACAGCCAACAACTGCAACGCTGAACGCCACACTCTGCAGCGCTCACACCACAATGTCTGCTCCTCCTTCTTGTCTTCTTTCTCCCGGCGACCTCCCCCTCTTTCGTCGAAATGTAACTGAAGAGCATCGATAAAAGTCAAAGCGCGCGATAATATTGGCGTCCTGGTTGGATTTTCATTCAAAGAGTGTGTCTGGCAATCTGTACTTTCACCCTAAAACCAGTAGTGCCTTCTTAACCTCGAAGAGTAAGCCACCCTCTTATGCCCACTATTTTATGTAGGCGTTTTCCCTAACCATTGTCATCTACCTGATCCAAGGTCGTTAGTGGATTCAAACAATGCAAGCGTATTCTCTTACGCAACGTTGCCTTTAATATTAGTTTTCGTTTCAATAAAACATGTGGTGATGTATGCGATCACCACAATCTTAACGGTCGCTTCTCTACTGTAAAGGAAGGAAGGTGAGGGAGGTGGGGGAGATTGTACGTATCACTATCGTCCTTGAATAGTGGTAATTGTTTTGTAATTTTGTTTGTGAATTTTATAATTTTATAGTCGGAGTTGAAGCATTAATCTCTCAGGGCGGCAGGTACGTCATGCACGTTGTACATCCATGTGTTAAGTGGGAGTAACACCCATGGACTAACAGGCGATTTTTAGTAATATGTGGATGGAATATAGTAACAATATTCTTCACGTTGATCAGAAATGTTAGCTGAAGAATTTATTAGACAGCAAATTCAGAAAGAAAGTATCATTTCAGACGAACGATAACTACATTATATAAACTGGAAGTAAAAAGTAGGTGAAAACATTCCAAATGGAACAATTTTATCAGTTAAAATTGTAGGTCGTCTTTAGATTTGCATTGCAAAGTGTCGGTAGAAATGATCTGCACCCTATACCATTTTCTCTGTCGTATGAAGTTAAAATAAAAGGTAAGCTTCTTATTCAATCCTACGGTTGGTTGGACCATCCAGAATGAGGTATACGTAGACTGGTACGCAGGCTGTTCACTTCCTTTGCTCCTTACCTAACCTAACCTAACCCCGTAATCCTAACGGCTAAGGGGACCTAAAGTTTCAGGTGGTCTGTATACTTCGTATTACACAGTAAGCTGTACCAGAGATAAAGGTCGGGTTAAGTGCCCATGAAAGTCCTGGTCGAGACAGGGACTCGAACCTGGGAACCTTCGATCTCCAATCAGACGATATAACCACTGGGCCACCACGCTATCAGAGGATCAGTATTTTTTAATTCGTTAAGTTCTATTCATTCTGCTTTCAGCAAAATAGATTCAGTGCAACTATTCGAAAGAGCAGATAAAAAGAGTTTAAGTAACCAGAGTAAACGAAGTTCAATGATCGTAACTATAAAAACATTATCAATGTAAGTAATTAAGGCTTTGAAAAAACGATTGAACTCGCTTCATATCGCTGAAGTGTTTCCAGAAATTCATAAATGGATTCACTATTTCAAAATAGATATGAGCTAGAGAGATGATAATTTACCTTTTCGGCGTATTCCTGGCATAAGGAAATCTTCTACATACGCTAATTCAGGGTGTTTCAAAAAGGACTTTACAACTTTGAAAATTCATATAAATTTTATGAAACAAGGTACAGAGCTGGGTTTGGTGTTGTTTTAAAGGAAAACACTTCAAGTTTTTTTACCTTAAACTATCCCGTTGATGGTTCTCTCTTGGAAAAAAAAAGGGGCCGTATATTTTCCTTTTGCTCAACGTACAAAAAACGTTCACTTTAGGGCTATCACCAACATGTTGCAATGTTTCATGTGGATTTTCACTGCCCCAAATCCTACAGTTATGTGTGTTAACCCTGCCACTTAAGTGACAAGTTGACTCCTCAGAAAAGATTATGTTGTCCAAGAAATGTTCATCATCATCCACTCGATTTAACATATCCATACAGAAGTTCCTACGTGCAATCTTATCAGTGTCTTTAATTGCTTGTAAAAGCGAATATCGGTATGGTTTCAAATGCAAACGTTTTCTCAACACACGCCAAACCGTCGTATGTGGGACTTGCAGCTCACGAGATGCACCGCCAGGTCGATTTCGTAGGGCTGTTGACAAAACTTTTTCTCACTTGCTCAACGACCTCGTCAGATGTGCTTGGATGACCTGAGGACTTTTTATGTTTTACTGAGCACCCTGTTTCTACAAAACATCTATGCCACTCATAAATTGTAGGCCTACTAGGAGGATCTTTAGCGTACTTGGTACGAAAATTACGCTGAACTGTTGTCGCAGACTTCGATTCTTCAAACCAAAACACACAGATAGCACGCTCGGGTCCAGTGAAGGCAGCCATATTTAACGTAACTGCCGCTAGCGCTTGTGTGGCGCGATTAGGCACTAGCGGACTACGCGAGTCAAAACTTGAAGTGTTTTACTCTAAAACAACACCAAAACCAGCTCTGTACCTTGTTTCATAAAATTTATATGAATTTTCAAAGTTGTAAAGGCCTTTTTGAAACACCCTGTACTTCTTACCTTTCTTATTTCAATTAATCAATATTCATATCCTATCATTGTACATTTGACGATGATTATAAATAATTTTACAACATTTCTCTTTACCTTGTCGTGCTCCTTGAGACTTTCCACCAGGAAACAAATACGTTTTTTCCCTCTCTTTTTGCTGAGACGGATTTCAACGCTCGCCATTCCGGTTATACTTCATTATCTTTCTTCTTACAATCTGACAAACCTTTATACTACACCTGAAATTCTTTTATGGTTTCTTTCATTAAATGATATCAACAAAAATATGGAATCTTTCTGAAACACTTAATATATTACTCAGCTCTGTTCATGTCTTTTCACAATACGAATAATTAACGTAACACAACTTCAATATCATTAGTGTTCTCCTTGGCCGCAGCCGTACACATTTTTCATAATTCAATATCCTTTCATATTTTGGTATCTCCCTACCGGTACCATTTCCAATTTCATGGCGTTCGCTCATCCTCAATCCATTCTGCACATTCAATAATTCTTCATTCTTCCCTTCTTATTTTGTAATATCTATGACCAGCACTCATATTTTATCCTTGCTATCAAAGATTCTTTAAAAACGTGTGATTATTATTTTATATCACACCAATATATTTATTGTATATCAAATAAATACTTTTCAATCTCATTTTATAAACAATTTGTTGATTGGTAGTGTTGGTAAATAAATTTAGCAAACTCGTGGAATGTTTTTGTGTCAGTGGTTTACTACGGCGTACGGGCGCGGCACGCTGGAGTTGACACATTTAGAACCGCTGTGTCAGGCGTTCATTGTTAAGGCCGGCGCGGAGCCGCGAGGGGCCCTTAGCTTCACTCGAAACCGGGGACAAGGGACGAGACTAGTGATTTGCTCGAACAGCTTGGCATAACCTGTTTATCCTTCTATTATCAACACCTGCAGATCACTAAAGGATAAAACCATCCCCAAAAATAGCCAGGCAACTATTAAACTTTTGTTTCTTCCCAACGTCCAGCGGAATGTACTGAAAGAAATCATTCAAAGTTTTGTCTATAACTATTGTACTGAGAACTGATGAAAACAATCACTTTTCGTATGGCGGCACAGCTCTTATAGTAACCGTCTCGAGATTCAAACGTCGATGGTTAAAATTCCAGTCTAAGCCGGAAGTTTCCCGTGCTACTTTTATGCTGATTGGACTGTTGGTTCAGTAGTTAAGGCATCTGACTGGAAATCGAAATATCCCTGGTCCGAATCGCAGTCGCATCTAGGATTTTTAAAGGCCCTTAACCAATCTTCATCTGTGGCACAGTTTGCTGTCTAATGTGATGTTCGCCAGAACGCTTCCGTGGTTCGGATTCCGCGTTAAACTGCAAGTCACCTTTACCCGGTAAGATTACCGGGTTAGGTACAGCGGCTACGACAGAGCCGGAATGCGCAGCCAACAAAAATCCTGTAACCAAGTAATTACGACCACATGAGTCTTTATTATTGTAATGGTTTAATTTCTTAACTTGAAGGTACCTATGATCATTCGTAAAATCGTGGATCAAGTTACTCTAGACGCGAAATGCTCCAAAAACTGAAACTGTGTTAATAGCATGTTAAACTTGAGACGGAACATAATACTCCCGACATGCATAAAATTTCAAGTTTCCTGAAATTTCTCGCATAATTTAATATATTCTTGTACTAAATAAAAGTTGTTTTAAAATAACTACGATCCAAATGGGCTATAGTTCATTTGCTTGAAAAGTTTTAGCTACAACTCATCCGCAATTGTTTCCTGCATCTCGAAATTTTGTAAAACCGGGGACCAGCTACGGGAAGGTCCAGTAATGTTTTTTTAGAATGTTCACTAATTCTGCTCAAATGGCATTAAGAGCTAACACGGCAGAGTTCCAGGCGTATGGACAATCTGATGGTGACAGCAGTAAAAATTTAGCTACTTAATCAGAACTGTGTTCTTCCGACCTTTATTCCTAACCTGATGAACAAATATTAGTTTAAGAAAATTTGGTACGACTTGGAGCGTGAGCGCAACGCTCTGGCTCGGCAATCCAGATATCGGTTTACATGCTGCTCATGAATCACTCCAGGCGGATGCAGGAATATTAATAAAGTCTATAATCGATATGATTCCAGTTCACTGACCACAATTCTCTCCTAGTCCTAATGACATTCTTCGACCAAACAAATCTTTATATATATATATATAAAAATCTCGTGTCACGATGTTCGTCCGGGATGAACTCCGAAACTACATAACCGATTTAGATGAAATTTGGCTTAATGTGTGTGATTTAGTCCAACTTAAAAGATAGGATAGTTTTTATCTGGATTATAGACCTCAATATTTATTATTTGCTAAATAAATGTTCATTAAATGTTTGTCATAGGACAATGGTTTGTAATTATTTGTAAGCCCCCAAGACTAAGCGGTCTGCTGGCTAAGTGGTTAGGGCGTCTGACTGGGCATGGAGAGATCCCCGGTTCGAGTCCCTGTCTTGGCGAGGATTTTTATAGACACTTAACCCGGCATTAACCCCCGGCGCAGCATGCTGTATGAGGTGAATTACGCCAGGATGGTACTGTGGTTCGGATTCGACGTTAAAATGTAGGTCCCCTGTACCAGGCAGGATGGGCGGGCTAGGTAAAGGCGGCTACGACAGGGGCAGAATGCCCAGCCAGTAGAAACCATGTCACCAGGTCATTACGACCACACGTAATTATTATTACAGTTCCATAAGTTTCTAACAGATGGCGATGTGTTAACTTATCTATACAACACTTGGTTAGCTAGGTTGGGTAATCATCCAGTAGATCACGTTCTGTTTCAATTTATTTATGCTACAGTTTATTCCTAACAGATGGCGATGTGTTAATTTATCGAACCATCCAGTAGATGGCGTTGTATTTCGATTTATTTATGCTACGGTCTATTTCACGCCATATGTTTGAGTTTCTTCAATTTTAATTGTGCTGTGTATTGTGTTATAATTATACTGTATTGTTGTTCATCGTTTGTGTGTCTTTATACCTAACGACAAAGTAATTACACACATGAATATAACATTGAAGAAAACGTTACGATAAATTCGAATCGTGTAAGCATTTCTCGCTAACTTATCATTTTTCTTCTTCTTTTTGCTATGGTCAGCTAGACTCCACGAGTCAATTTAAGTTCCTCTCCTGTTGTTTTTTCTTTCTTCCTCCCAAGTACTACTCCATTATTGCACTCCTCTCTACCTTTGAATCCTGCCATATTCAAAGTCTGCTATTGAAAAAATTTTCTTTCCATACGGTTCACTGGTATTATTTCGTTTCAAATTTTTCTAAACCTCTTGAAAGCCTGGTGTCATCCATGCTATAAATGTATCAAAAAAAATATCATTCTTCTTTTTCTGTTATTTTTTTCAATGCTATTTTATATTTCCTCATTAGTTCTTAACTTCCATTTTACTGTAATTTTCAATGGACCCAAAAATTCCTGTTTCACCACTGTATTATAGTGTCTTATTTTAAGGCTTTCAGAAAGGAACTTTTTGTTGTAATTCAAATATTTTTCAGTGAAATGTCGCCAAAGAATCTAACCTCGACAATGCGTGTAGCAGAGAGGCAAGACGCACGACGAGAGAGCTCATCAATCAGCAACACAAATCGCGGCAAGTAAGGAAGTTCAAAGAATCAGGACAGCTGAGCATCGTATGCAAGAATCTCAATAACAGCGTGATGAACGTCTGTGACAGAATATATCAAGAACAAGAGCGGCACGAGAACAGCACATAGCTACATTTAGAGAAAGAGAACAAGAGAGACAGTAAATCAGCCATGCATTAACACGTGTATCATTTGTTCGTCTTGCGTTCCAATATGCACCAGCCATTGATTACCCTGCACATTCAAAAACTGCAATCGGTGCAGTGAGCAAAATATGTCAGTATTATCAGGCGTTGAAATTCCGCAATGAAGCAGCCAGCATGTGTTGTGCATCAGGAAAAGATGTATTATTACCACTACCCAATCCGCCAGAACATTTACAATCCTTCTTGCTGGCGAATCAAACGATTCGAAATTGTTTCTGCGCAAGACACGCAAATTCAATTCTTGCTTCCAGATGACGTCTTTTGGGGCAACAAAAAATTGCGATCTTACATCTGATGGACGTCATTTTGAAACTAAATTCAAAATACAAGGCCAGGTGTACAATAAGATTGGGTCGCTGATACCGATGCCAAACGATGACCCGAAGTTTCTCCAAATCTATTGGAAATTGTGAGGAACGCTTGAAAACTAGGTGCCAGTATAATTTCATCGAACCACCAGAAGAGAGAGCAATTGTGGTATTGTTGGAAAATTGTGTAGAAAATAATAATCAACATATTCAATTGTGTCGCCACAATAAAAAATGACAACTATCAAATTGTCATCAAAGTTGACAAATTACCATCAAGAGAATAGGCTGGCAGATTCAACGCGCCAACCGTAGATGAAGTTGCAGTTTTTATGGTTGGTGACTCAGTTGATTAAAGTCACACGTCAAGATAGAACTGTTAGTATAATTTCGGATCTACACCGTTCGTATGACGCACTCCAGTATCCACTGATATTGTGGCAAGGGCAGAATGAATATCACTCAACATCAAACAGCGTGATCCAGTTGCTGGTAAATTTAATATTCAACTACTTAATTCGTTATTTTATTAGTACAGTAGACCCGCAGTATTCCGACCAGGGGCCGGATTATAGCGGGCCCACTATATTGATTAATTAGCCCTTTTTTTACTATTTAATTTATTATTTTTTCAGGTAATAAAACAAATAAAAAAGTTACTTCAATGATGTACTACGCCCCCCGATTGATGATTAGACGTAATTAGGATAACAATATCCTTCGATATCGTCAACTGTGCCTTCAATACGTCGTGAATATGTACGCCAAGGTTGAAAACAAGCATTTGCGATTTATTCGATACAACCAGGTTAAATTACGATTGGAGGAATACATCCTCTTACGAGATACTGTTATCGGCAATATTTATGAAAATTTTAACGCCAATGATATCGGTAATGTATTTATTTTACCTTCAAGCTACATCGGCAGTTCACGGAACGTGCAGGAATATATAAATGATGCGATGACTTACGTATGTCATTATGGTCGTCCAGATTTGTTTATTACATTTACATGTAATCCGAATTGGGAGGAAATACAAACTTTGCTATTACCAGGCCATCAATCAATGCATCGTCATGATGTCACGGCATGTGTGTTCAAACAAAAATTAAAATCATTGATTGATTTAATCGTAAAACATTCAGTTTTCGGTAACACACGTTGCTATCTGTATTTGATTGAGTGGCAAAAGCGAGTTTTGCCTTATTCTCACATTTTGATTTTGCTTGAAGTTAAAATCCGTCCAGAAGAAATTGATCAAATAATTTCAGCCGAAATTCCGGACCCATTTATTTGATCAAGAATTGTTTGATATTGTTACCAGTCACTCGATCCACTAACCGTGCGGTGCTTTTAACATGACATCGCCATGCATGGAAGGTGGAAAATGTAAGAAGCGTTTTCCAAAGGAATATACGAATGATACTATTACGGATATCGATGGTTATCCGTTGCATCGCGACAGAAACGCTGAGAATGGTGGCCAAACATTTACAATGCGAATGTCAAATTCTAGAAACCAAGTTTGAAATTGACAATCAGTGGGTCGTACCATACTCACCATTGCTTTAAAAAACGTATAAGGCTCATATTAACGTCGAGTTTTGCAGTTCTGTAAAATCCATTAAGTACGTTTGTAAATATGTTAATAAAGGCAGTGATTTGGCCGTATTTGAAGTTCAAAATGTAAATAAAAATTACGAAATAACACGATACCATATAGGTAGATACATCAGCAGCAACGAAGCTATCTGGCATATTTTTAGTTTTCGCATCCATGAAAGAGACCCTTCCATCCAGCATCTTGCCATACATCTTGAAAACGATCAGTGTGTATATTTCACCGAGAAAATATTTTCCAAAGAATACTTGAGCCACCAAAAACGACAAACCACAAACTGAATTTTTCACATTGTGTCAAAAATCTGATGTGTTCCGCCAATTCGCAAAAACATTATTATACGTATACCGATGTTCCAAGCTATTTTTCATGAAACAAATTACGTAAAAAATGGTAGCCACGTAAACAAGGAGAACCACATCCTTCGATCGCAGGCATATTCAAAGCAAAGACTTTGCATCCAAAACAACGTGAATGTTTCTTTCAGCGTTTGTTATTGGTGAATGTTCCTGGACCAGCTTCTTTCGAATGTTTACGAACAGTTAATGGTCGAGTGTTCAATACATGTCGAGTGTTCAATACATGTCAAGATGCATGTCGCGAGTTGCAGCTGCTGGTAGACGACAATTATTGGGACCTGATACTTGCTGATGCAGCGTTGACAGCCACGCCGAATAATATTCGTCAAACTGTTTGCAATTATTTTGACAACATGTTATCCAACACAATCTTCGAGTTTGTGGGAAAAATATAAAAACAGAATGACTGAAGATATAACTGAAATTTCAGTTTATATAAATAAATAAAAAATATTTTTTTATAAATATCAATTTTTATATAATTTCAATTAAGTAATTTGTAATGAAATGTAAATTAATTTTTTTTATGATCGTTTGTCCTTAATTTCAACTCTCCGTAACTCTTTACCAATTAAATTTGAATTTCCAAATCGATTACAATGTTTTTATATTTATTAGTGAATATTAATTTTACTACTTGAGGAAGTTTAGAATTACATTAATCCAACGTACTATAATTAGTAAGTCACAGCAACGCGTGACCGGGTCAGCTAGTAGGTATGATAAGTTCTTTCTATAATCAAGGTAGGAGCTAGGAGACTTGATGGCGAAAGAAAGTGATTTGGAAATGTCTCAGGAATTTCTTAAGTACTACGATGTCGGTTCAAATTCTGACGAGTATGAGATTTTCATTTTATTACGGAAGAGGAACAGAGGTATTAAAGTAAGAGAATCGTCTAATGTAGACCAGCAGTCATTCAAACAGGACGGGAACAGATAGAAGGCTAAGTGAAACTTTGAGAAGCATTGGTTACAACAACAACAACAACATAAAAATCAATAACGACATTAGAATCTCTTAATGTAGAAAATATTTAATAAAATTTCCAGTTCAAATATAGCAACAACAAAATATGAAATTCATGAATTTTACTTATGAATAAAAAATTAAATTAATATATAGCGTTCATTTAGTATAATATAATTTATATAATTTATTGATGGCAAAAATTAAAGCAAATATAATAAGTTTCATTTTGTTACATTTTAATATATTTTGCCTCACAGGTATATGATGCAGAGACTACCAGTAATTTAACCTTTCTAAACACAATCTTGAAATCGCTTTCTTCTGTAAAAACATGAAATAATACAAAATAGGACCCGACCTCACAACAAGATTAGGAATAACTTTTACAGCCAGCAAATTATAGGAAAATTAACATTCACGTATTTCCCTCGAAACACAGAAATACATATCCTGGAAAGCATTACGCAGAAATAAAGTGGCTGATACATTTTTAAGAAACGCCCATGCTTATATATACGT
>JARYHS010010409.1:0-60393 GCA_031002005.1 Vandiemenella viatica
AAAATTGGTCAAGTAACACCGATTTTCAAGAAAAGGGATCGAAATGATCCTGGAAATTACCGTCCCATATCTATAACATCTGACTGTATTAGAGTTATGGAGTGTATTATATGCTCGATCATTATGAATTTTCTAGATGAACATAATTTGCTTACGACAAATCAACACGGATTTCGGAAGAAAAGATCATGTGAAACACAGCTCTGGCCCTATTTATACACGACGTAATGAAAGTTACTGATGCCGGTTCACAAGTATATGCAATTTTTTTAGATTTTCAGAAACCCTTTGAATCTGTGCCACACAACCACCTTTTAGAGAAGCTTCGAGCTTACGATATATTGGATCAGCTTTGTGAATGGATAAAGGTTTTTCTAACTGGTCGGTCGCAGTATGACGTCGTTGAAGGAAAAACTTCTTCTAATCTAGATGTTACATCGGGTGTATCTCAAGGAAGTGTAATAGGACCACTTCTTTTCTTAATTTTTATAAACGATCTTGGAGACAAAGTGAAAAACATTTTTAGATTGTTTGCTGATGACGCTGTTATTTATAGGAAAGTAAAGAATTCGGCCGATTGCTTAGAAATTCAGCGTGATCTGGATGTTATTTTGGCATGGTGCGCTGAATGGAAACTTATACTAAATTGTAAAAAGTGAAAGACAATTAACATAACTAACAAAAAGAATCCAATGGTTCAGAAATACGAGGTAAACAGTTCAGTTATTGATATGGACAATTATGTGAAATATATGGGAGTAACAGAACAAAGGAACATGAAATGGGACTTAAACATTAATTCGTTAGTAGGTTCTAAGCTGCGATTCCTAGGTCGAAAATTGAAGTGAGCAAACAAAGGAGTTAGTGTACAAATCTCTTGTGAGTCCACATTTGGACTACTGTTGTGCCGTTTGGGATCCGTTTCGTAAAGGGTTGATTGACAGTTTAGAGAAAGTACAGAGAAGAGCCGCGCGATTCGTGACATCTCGGTATAGTCATAATGAAAGCGTCACACAACTGATTAGTAGACTGGGCCGGGAGTCTCTGGTAGATAGTCGACACACGTTTCGCTTAAACTTGTTGGAAAACATGCGTACTCCCACTTTCACTTATGTGGGTAGTGAAATACTTCTTCCACCAACCTATTTAAATCGGAATGACATTAAAGATTAAATTAGGGAAATAAGGTACCGCACTGATTCTTATTTGAATTCTATTTTTCCTCGTACCATTTGGGATTGGAATGCACAACAAAGAGATTAGCTTTGATGCTGAGCACACTCTGCCACCCAAAATTTTCTGCATTGTAGAATATAAACGTAGATGTGGACAGTATTCTAACGATAAATACAAAGTGGAGGAATTGTATTCAACCTGTGGAATTGATGATAGTAACATAGAGAGTTCATTTGGAACACTCAATAACAAATATTGAATGTTCTCTACGTGCAGCAAAAAGAGACCGCTGGATCAAGACATTAAAAGAGCTGAACCTGACGAGAGATTGTCACAAGGCAAGGAGACTACTAAAATGCCTCAACAATGATCCATCGAAGATTACTGCACATTCCAACATCAGTGCAAACCAAATTGCACATCAGCTGCTCATAAATGAGAAGAAAACTAATAAAAGTAGACCATCTAAAAAAAAAAAAACTAAACGAACAAAGAAAAACACACAGAAACGTTAAGGACGAGACGAACAACCTCACTGAGCCCTTCAGTAAGTCAGAGCTGGAAAAGGTTATTCACGAGTGCAAGACAGGGAAATCGGCAGGTCTCGATGACATACGAGCAGAACAAATTAAGAACTTCGGATATAAAACTAAAGAATGGGTTTTACAGCTCTTTAAAAAATTTATGAACACATATCAAATCCCAAAGGTGTGGAGGAAGACGAGAATCATTGCGCTGCTGAAATCTGGAATAGAAGGGAACAATCCCAAATGTTTAGACCTACATTGTGTCACCTTTAAAAAATATTTGATCGGTTAATCCTGAATCGTATCCAGCCTGTGATTGATCCTAATCTTATACCACTGAAAGCTGGCTTTCGTCCTGGTAAAAGTTGTACTACACAACTGCTGAATCTAACTCAGTTTATAGAGGATGGATTTGAGACCCGTAAGGCCAAAGGCATGGTATTTGTTAACTTGTCAGCAGTATATGATACAGTTAACCACCAACTACTCGTTCACAAGGTCTACAATCTAACAACGGTAACGAAATAAACCTATCTCATTGCTACTCTTCTGCAGAACCTTAGGTTTTTCGTTGAATGTCAAGGACAGCGCAGCCGATGGAGGGTGCAATAAAATGGTCTACCTCAAGGCAGTGTACTGGCCCCAATTCTTTTCAGCATTTATACAAACGATCAGCCATGACCTCCTGCTACGTTGATGACCTTGCCCTGCACTCACAGAGCACAAAGCTTGAAATTGTAGAAAGAAATTTGTTTGCTGTCCTTGAAGGCCTGTCAAGCTATTATAGGGAAAATCACTTATAACGTAACCCTTCAAAAACTGAAGTGTATGCCTTTCGCCAAAAAAAAAAAAAAAAAAAAAAAAGGCAAGTAATGTGGTCAGGTATCGAATTGCAAATATGTAAAACCCCAAAATATCTGAGAGGGACACTCGACAGAACCCTCACATATAAGAAGCACTGCATGAATTGTAAACAGAAGATCTCTACAAGAAACAACTTGCTACGCAAACTAGTCTGACCACAGTGGGGCAGCCAACCAAAAACTATACGTACATCAGCAATGGCCCTTTGTTACTCTGTTGCAGAATATACATGACCAGGTTTTACCAGCTTTCTGGGATTACACCACCCAATATTCGCAGAGAAATAGCTGCGAACAAGGAGAGGACAAAAGTAGAACGGGACTCACCCACTACACGGCCACAAATCACCAGCCCAGAGACTCAATTCCAGGAAAAGCATCCTGAGAACATCGCGGGAACTAATTGGGTCATTTGAAAAGGCAAAAGTGTAGTTGTAGAAAATGAAGGTCCCTAATATCTCGGAATCTCTGACAGTTGCAGAGCGCTTGCCACCCGATCATACAGAGGACTGGAACGTCACCCAGACAGCCAGCAGCACCAATAACAGCACAAAATAGAACAATATACCAGCCACTAAAACAAGCTGAGGCACTGGCAGAATACTTTGAATAACAATACTCATAACATAGCATGCAACAAACAGAGACAGAAAAGGAGGAAGAAGAAACAATTAGAGAAACAATAAACAGATTCACGGAAGATGGAATAGGTGACTACAAAGAACTGGCCACGCCAAGTGAAGTAAAAAACATCATAAGATGGCTAAAGACAAACAAAGCAACTGGAGTGGACAGAATTTCAAATAGACATTTAAAACAACTACCAAAAAAGAGACTGGTTCTTCTAACAAGGATTAGTAATAGCTGTCTGGTAAAGGCTTACTATCCCGAACAGTGGAAACAGGCAAAAATAATCGCAGTTCCAAAACCAGGAAAAAAACCCTCATTACCAGGAAACAATAGACCGATTAGTCTTTTTAGCTCAATGGCAAAAGTACTGGAAAGAGTTATCTTAACACGAATGTAGCACAGATTGAGTGAGGCGTACACGATAAGGCAAGAGCAAAATGGATTCCAACCACGAACGTCTACAACCCCACAACTATTGCACTTAGTGGAAGACATCAGCAAAGGGTTCAGTTGGAGAAAACCCACTGCCGCGGTGTTCCTAGACATCCACAAAGCTTATGACAAAGTGTGGCACTCAAAACTGATATACAAATTAATCACGCAGACCACAATAGACAGGACGATAATATGCCTGATTATCAGCTTCCTAAACAACAGAAGCTTTTATATTGAGAGGCAAGGAAAGCGCTCTTCCATCATCTATATGATGTATCACAGGGCTCAGTACTAGCACCTACGCTTTTTAACATCTACATAAACGATCTGCCCATAATTGACAACGTTTAACTAGCTCAATTTGCAGATGACACTACGATATACTCCAGTGGATGGAAACCCAAAGAAACTATCAAGAGACTGCAGTGCCAACTCAATGAAATAGAAAAATGGAGTAGAAAAAATAGAATAACCATAAACTCAAGCAAATCAGCAGAAGTATTTTTCACAAAAAGAAGGCCTCCATCAAACGATCACCTGAGAATATTTGCTGAAGACATACCATGGAAAAAAGAACACAAATACTTAGGAGTAACCCTGGATGAAAAACTTCTATTTAAACAACATATTCAGGACAAGAAAAGAAATATAACAGGATTAATCATGAACTCATACCCCATACTAATAAGCAACAAGATGAACCTCAAAACCAAACTACAGCCCTACAGATCAGCTATATTACCAACAATTACCTACGGCTGTCATATATGGGGAATGACAAGTAGAACTAACTTATCATCTCTCCAAGTGCTCCAAAACAAATGCCTACGATTAATTCTAAATACAGACAGAAGAGCTAGAATAACGGAATTACACGAAGCAACAGGATTAGAAACAATAGCAGAAACAGTAAAAAGATTAACGCAAACTTTCCACCAGAAACTCAATGCCACACGCCACGAAAACCCCAAACCGGATTTTTTTAACAATAGCCCAACAGAGGTGGCACAAATATAAAACACCCCTGTCCATCATACAAGATCCTTCAAATTAAAAACAGCTAAACAAATAAAATAACGCACATCATAAAGCCGTTCAAAACGACATCCAAGGAGGCCAAAGGAACGGTTAAATATATACAAAAGAGAAGATAGAGAAGATACCTAGATGCACCTCTAGCCAGGACGCCAAAGGCGTCGGAGCCAGATAGACAAGAGGGAAAAAAACTATCTTGAACTAGAACGAAGTGGAATGTGATAAACACATTCGGACGCAGAAACTTGTCGCTCTTTCAAAATCCGCATGCATGAATTAAAGAGCTTCGATGCAATGTTGATTTCATCTTGACGAATATGACGGATAGCTTGACCTAAGCTGATCTTTTCGTATTCGAAATATATTTGTCAATGTAATGGGCAATAGATTCCTTTGTTCTGCATGTCTTTATATCAATATTAGAATTCCAAAACTTAAGAATCTGTTGATTATAATTATTGACCCATTTTTCATTTGTTGTTCGTTTTTAAGTGCAAAATCTTCCTCCATTTCGAATAATTTCGTTTGAATTCGGTGGTGCAATACGAGTTTGTTGACATGGGTCACGAGTAAAAGCAAAAGCACATGTATCAGAGTTGTTATTATAATATGTATGCGTATGGTGATGAATTTGGTTCAGTTTGACGAGTGTTCTTAAATCTTGATCTTCTTCGCTTGGCAAGCGGCATGAGATCACTTGGTCGATGTATGCAAGTCCTTCTTGAGTTTCAAAAGATGGAGCGTTTTCAAACCACGCAAAAAAGTGAATATGTGGACTTCCATGGTTCTGAAACTGAATTCGATACCAGAAATCAATGATTTTTCCACCATTACACTTAATCTGTTTTATGAAAGCATCAACCCGACATGAAAAATGTCGGCTCAACACAATAGGATACAATTCAATCAAACGTTGCACTTCATCGACGTTTGATTGGGTTAGGATCTTCATCGAGGCTGCCATCTGCATTCAATAAAACTTTGCGCATGTCAGTCCAATTCATATCATTACATCTCAAAGTAAGAAACCAAGTTTGAGGACCAAGACAGCGAATAAATACAATTAATTCATTATGAGCTTTTCGCCAATATGACGCAGATCCTCTGAGATTCTTTAAATATAAATAAAGATGTTCAGTAATACCGTGTTGTCCACGTACAGCTCTGCCACATGCATTGATTGTCGACTGCACTATATGATATTCAAACATCGATAGCGGATAGTATCCGAGCATAGAATTCGCTTCTGAAAATAATCCAGTGGGGTAATTGTGAACGAGCGCTTTTCATTCAAGCCGTTATTGCCGTAGGGGAAGACAGAGAACCATGAAAATTCCACTACTTTTAACTCCCGACTTACATCCCTAATATTGTCCATAGTTTTGCGAAAAAGTTTTTTAATGCTTCTACTTTATTTAAATTCGTCATTAACATCTGGCTGCTCGTGATCAATTGGTGCCATTACAGATGTTTGCACAGGAACGAATTGCGATAGATTTACTAGCTCTGGTTCTAGATCATTTTGTTGAGTAGAAACTCCATTGACATGTATTAATGGATATGGTTCTGAATATTGTTGCATTGGTACAACTCTTCCTTTTACGACAACATTGAGTGGAATAACTGAAAATTGTGTTCCTGCATTGGAATGTGTAGTTGGGCGGATTATATGAAGAAACTGGTCAAGAGTGTCCCATTCGATGATACATACTTTTCCATTTTGAGTTCCAATTTTTTTTCCCTTCCATCCGCATTAATGAGAATCGGTGAAATAGAACTTGTCATCATAATTCATTATACCACATGCACTACCGGAAACTATCAAAACACCAACGTTAAGTTCGACGAACAATAATTCTATCGAAGCACGAAGATTTAGGAAATTAACTCCATCGTTTTCCCTGTCGCATAAACTGCCATACAAGGCACCATCTAAATCATTATATTCAACAGCAAAGATATTGTTGATCACAAGAATATCATGTCTAACTAAATTAAGATTTCTGATCTCTAAATAGCCGCGGTTATCAATTGGAAAAGCACCTTGTTGATTTTTAGTTTCCCTGCCAATCCGTTAGTAAAATCTATCGAATTCGATCATGTTTCGATTTAAAACATTTGTATCCCATTGGCTCTGTGGAAGAATGGCAGCAAGAATTAAATTTGTAACAACCATGGCAATACATTGATTTCCAGCATGTCCAGATCGGAAGATTCCATTATTTTGATTCCAGGGAGCACGTACGATTCGCGATAAATCATTAATATCCATATAGGCACTGCCAGTTGGAGCATCAGTTGCTTGGTCATCAGATTCGTCGGGTTGTTCCGTCTGAGCTGGAATAACGTGAATGATATCCTGCGTATTTAATCGAGCAAATCAATTCACCTGTACGTCCTTGTAGAGTGGGTTATTTGCAATTAACCAATCAAGCCCTGTGTAGACACGATCCGGCGATGTTTTGTAATTTCTTGATAAACTAGCTGGTACCCACGACTTCGTTTGTGTTTGTAAAAATTTGGATTGATAGCTGCCGATATCTAACCACATTAGTTCACAATGGGAGGCTCGATGCTATTAACACACATAAATGCCAGTCATCTGCGCTATGTAGTTCAGGCAGCAAAGTAAAATATACGGACACACATGTCTTCGGCTGAAATACGAAAATATCCTTGATCGACCAATTTCAACCACCAAATCTTCCACACTCCCACAGTTACCGAAATTCGACCAACGTTGTGGTCGACGGGTGATTCCATGCTACTACCACACACAAACATCAGTAATCCGCGCTAGATATTTTTGGCTGAAAATTGATACAGCATGACACATACGTCTTTGGTAGAAATATGAAAGTGGAGCAGGTTGACCAATTTTAACCACCATATCTCCCACACCCCCATAGCTACCGACATCTAACCACCATAGTACACGATAGAAGACATGATACCACTACCACACACAAACACCAATGATCTACGCTATGTAGTTATAGCAACAAAGTGAAATGTACGGAGATACATGTCTTTGGTCGAAATACGAAAATATCAATGATCGGCCACTCTGATATACCGTATCTCCCACACTCCCACAGTTACCGAAATTCGACCAACGTTGTGTCGACGGTTGACTCTGTGCTATTACCACACACAAACACCAGTGATCTGCGCTCCATAGTTTTGGGTGAAGAGTGATACACCATGACACATACGTCTTTGCTAGAAACATGAAAGTGTAGCAGGTCGACCACTTTCAACCACTATATCTCCCACACCACCATAGCTACCGACATCTAACCACCATAGTACACGATAAAAGACATGATACCACTACCACACACAAACACCAATGATGTATGTAGTTGTGGCAACAAAGTGACATGTACGAAGACCCATTTCTTTGGTCAAAATACGAGAATATCATTGATCGGAAAATCACAAATACCATATCTCCCATATTCCCACAGTTACCGAAATTCGGTTAACGTTGTGACCGACGGGTGAATCTATGCTACTACCACTCATAAACACTAGTGATCTGCGCTAGATAGTTTTAACTGACGAGTGATACACCATGGCACAAAACGTCTTTGATATAAACATGAAAGTGGCGCAGCTTGACCACTTTCAAGCACTATATCTCCCACACCTCCATAGCTACCGACATCTAACCACCATAGTGTACGTTGGGAGATTCGATGTTATTACGATACATAAACATCAATGGACTATCCTATGTAGTTGTAGCATGAAAGAGAAGTATAAGGATACACAAGTCTTTTGTTGAATTATGGAAATGCCCTGCATCGACCACTTTAAACCACTATATCTCCCACATCACCGCAGCTATCGGTATTCGGCCGACGTTGAATACGACAAGAAACTCCATGCTACTTCCACACTTAATCACCAGTGATCTGTGCTAGGTAGTGGTGGCTGAAAATTGAGGAAGAATTTCAGGCAGCTTTTCACTCACTTCAAAAGTGTCGAGCGCAAATAATATTGCATGTCCTTTGAAACCGTATTGACCAAATCTACCTGGAACTTTAATAAGTTTGACATACTGAATGACGTGCTGAAGTAAACGTTTCTCTGGTTCAATTAATGCTCCAGTTTCACCAGGAATATCATCTGGAAGCAAGTTATTCCAATGCACCTTAGATTGAGCATGACTCTTTGAGCATTTCAAATGCATATTGCATCGATAACAAACAAGTAAATCATTTTTAGCGACAAATTCCGGTGGAAAGTATGGCTTTGGAAAAGTCAAACAATAATTTAGTACCTGATTAGGGTAGCATCTTTTTTGGCAGATATCACAATAATTGTACCTAAAAGTGTTTATAGTTGATTGAATGTCTGAGTCATCAGCTAACAGTTGAACATAAGCCTCACGTCGACATAGTAATCTTGCTTCACGTTCTCGACTTTAGTTTCTGATTCTGAGAATCTAAGTTGACTAGATTCCAGTCGAGAGCTATGCTGATTAACTATTTCATTTTCTCTTGCTTCGTCATGTCGCTGTGCGTCACTAGCAAGTCGAGAAGAGTGTGTGAACGAGTTCTCGATGGATCTTGCATCAGCCTTACGTTCCTTATCATTAGTGCGTTCGACATTACGCTGATGTTCATGAACTTATGTTGCTCACTTCCGACGTGTGGTTAATCTTGCAGACCATTCTGCTTCCAATTCCTGTTGAAGCGTTGCAAGTCGCTTTTGCTTCTGCTTTGCTAACCGTCGCTTGCATTGAGTAGCTGTCTCCTTTACCATAAGAGAAACATTTTGCTCTGCCCGCACGGCAGCCGAAATATCAACACGATGGACGGGCGGTCGCCCGGAGACGATCAAGCGAGAATTGAAGCAAAGTCCATGATGAGCTACGCAGAGTGCAAGGAAGAAACCGAACGTAGAACAATAAGCGCACCGATCCGAGTCCAATATGCGATGCACATAGTCCAAAGGTGTAACGGAACGTAAACCGAGATGCGCGCAGGTTAGAGTCCAATAGGCGATACACAATGAGATGGAAGCAAAACTGAGTGCAATTGAACACAGCACTGTCTTAAGTGGGACTGCGCGGCTGTATTTATACTAGGCAAGTCACTTCTGAAACCCTGCTATGCAGTGTCGCTAGTTGGCCTGTTGTTAGTGTCGTCTATCAGTTGTCCACCTCCATCTCTTCTTCCTGGCATGTAACGGTGTCGGGCCTGGATACCAGATATTTCTATCAGGAAGGCTGTCTAGAGCTAGTATCTGTTTGAGACTAGGAGAAATAAAATTTAATTGAAAATTAAACAATATCGTAACGACTGGTCCTACAACAGCACCGTTTATTCACTGGGTTTTCTTTAATTTTAATACTGCATAGATATAGAAATCAGAATAAAACAGCTGACTGCTCTCTATGCTCTTTGGATCACGCTGCGACGACTGTCCCTTGCCGGACAGACAAAGCTAAAAGCGAGTTAGCAACTTATGCAATTTTTCTTTCTTTAATAACCTTATTTGGACTATTAAGAACATTTTTTTAAAAAAATAGCCAAATTAGTACACAGAAAGAGAAAGGATTTCAGTTTTCTCCAAATTTTTCAAGGGAAACTTTTCAAAATTTTCATCAATTAAAAACCTTATTCGAACCATAACGAAAATTTAATAAAATAGCCAAATCGGTACACAGAAAAACCTTTCAGTTTCCTCGAAATTTTTCATATTTTCCGGTGCAACTTCTCCAATTTTTCACTAACTAAAAGCCTTATTCCAACTATTACGAACATTTAAAAAATTAGTCTGATCAGTCCATAGAAAAGTGTACTTTCAGTTTTTCCCAAATTTTCCGGATAACTTTTCACATTTTCATGCATTTTCACCCAGTTCTGAGCTGTGGTCTTAATTTCAAGTCTCTACCTTCACCCGGATAAAGCCCAAAGACTGTTAGTTTTTCCATAATTTTCAAGGCAACTTTTCCAATTTTTCTTTGTTTAAAATTCTTATTAGGACTATTAGGAACATTTAAAAAAATTAGCAAAATTACTACAAAAAAATTAAGTTTTCTCATAATTTTCCAATTTTCCGGTCAAAGTTTGCAATCTTTCATGAACTAAAAACCTTATTCGGACTATTACGAACATTTAAGTAAAACTAAACAGATCGGTACACAGAAAAAAGTCTTTCCGTTTCCCCCGAATTTTCAAATTTTCCGGTTTTCCAATTTTTCACTAACTAAAAACCACATGCGTACTATTATGAACATTTAAGAAATATTGGTGAAATTAGTCCATAGAAAAGAGTAGTTTCAGTTTTTCTGGAATTTTACAATTTTCCGAACAAGTTTTCAAATTTGTTTCACATTTTCATGCATTGTCATCCACTTCTGACCTATAGTCAGAATTTTAAGTCTCTAGTTCATCAAGAAAATATTTTGAAATCAATTACTAAATTCCACCCGGACAGACAAAGCCCAAAGCGAGTACAGAAAAACATTTTAATTAAAATAGGATCGTATGCAATTGGAGAAGTAAATGAATTCTGCTATTTGGGAAGCCTATGGCCGGAGCAGTAATGATGTTAAAAGCAGAGTAGCACTAGCTTAAAGAACCTTCATAAAAAGAGAAATCTTTCAGTTTCCAATATAGATCTAGATCTAGAAGATTTTTAAAACTTAACATGTGGAGCACAGCACTTTATGGTAACGAAGCATGAACTTTAGGGATACCAGAAAGAAAGAAGATTGAAGCATTTGATAAGTGATAGAACAGAAGAATGCTGAAAATCAAGTTCACGGATATAGTACCAATTGAACGGGCTTTTGTAAATGATGGGCGAAGAATGAAGTTTGTGGAAAAAGCTTACAGAAAAAAGAGACAATACGGTACGTCATAATTTCGAGACAGGCTGGATTGGTTAATTTGTTAGTGGAGGGAACAGTTGAAGGTAACTACTGCAGAGTAAGACAGAGTTTACAATATATGAAGCAGATAACTGAGAACGTAGGTTGTAAGGGGTATGTAGAGATGAAGTGGTTGTAATTGTAGTTTTTATAACCAGACAAAAATCACAATCAAGATTTTTCACATAACTTTCCTGCAATAGTTTTTCTTGAATTATGCGATATACCACAATTATTAACTAGGTCGTAACTATTCTTTTGGGCTGTGTTTTTGTGTCTACGCTCCTGGCTGCCTCCCCACGGAAAAACCCCTGCTGCGTGGATTTATCGAACGCATCTGCGTGGCAAATCTTAACCGCCTCTCATTGGGCGTAGCGCCTGTTGTATCGGGCGGCAGAGAGCGATATTGTAGCGGCTGGGTCGCCAGGAGAGCGTGGGTTAGAATCCCGGAGGCGGTATTGGCATATGAAGCTGAATCTGAGATTGCAGATGTGCTTAATGGCCTACAGTGTGTCGTTTAGTAAATTTCGTTAGTCGTATATGCAGCTGAAGGTGGTGATTCATTGAGGTGGTAGTGGGAGACATAAATCACTTGACTTTATTTCAGTCGTTTATTGTAGTTTAATGAGATAAGAAGATCAATCTGAGGTTGCAGATGTGCTTAATTGGGGTGGGGAGGATTTATTGCGGATATTTATTGGATTTCTTTTGTAGTTAAAGTCATGTAATGAGTTTTTAACCATTTGACTGTTCTAGACCTGTTAACACGCGTGGCTACTACTGCGCCCAGGTGCTCCGGACGTGTATACACGCGCCGCCTTGCCGCTCTGTTTGTGCTCCGGACGTGTATACACGCGCCGCCTAGCCGCCCTGTCTGTGCTCCAGACGTGTATACACGCGCCGTCTCGCCGCCCTGTCTGTGCTCCAGACGTGTATACACGCGCCGCCTCGCCACCCTGTCTGTGCTCCAGACGTGTATACACGCGCCGCCTCGCCGCCCTGTCTGTGCTCCAGACGTGTATACACGCGCCGCCTCGCCGCCCTGTCTGTGCTCCAGACGTGTATACACGCGCCGCCTCGCCGCCCTGTCTCTGCTCCAGACGTGTATACACGCGCCGCCTCGCCGCCCTGTCTATGCTCCTGACGTGTATACAGGCGCCGCCTAGCCGCCCTTTCTGTGCTCCAGACGTGTATACACGTCGGGCCAATCGGATCCATGTGTGCTCTGCACGCGTTAACGAGCTAGCCTCTTAGTGGCATGGTCATGTAGTCATATTTCCACCCAGGGTGGTTAGTTGTTTTCCTCATTCAGCCCTTGAGCGTTGGCAGCTGCGATCTAATTTGTGTTGCTCTTTTCCTTTTAGTTTTCGCTGAACAAAATGGCACGTCACCGTGTTTGTACAGCGGAAGAAATCATGGTGATTCTTACTAGAAGCGACAGTGAAAATGATCTCATTGATATGGATGACAGTGATGACCCTTCGACAGGATCTCGAAGTAATAGTCCTAAGCCGTGTACGTCAGCTAGTGGAAAATGACCAATTGTCTCCACAAGAAGTGAAAATTCTTAAGAATTTGAAGCTAGAAATAGTGAGAGCGAAATGTGTGGAAAAAGAGAATGCTTTAATGACATGTTTGACCGCACACGCTTAACAATTAAGCTGCGGGATACAAGTGTGGATTAGGTTAACATTCCAGCAGTTTGTCATTTTTCCTGATATTTCTAACAGAAGATCATATGATATCTATTGCTGATGAGACGAACAGATACGCGAGAATCAGTTCACACTATATTTTCTCTATGAAGTGGTATAAAAAGTTCTTTTGCCACATTCTCGAACACTGCATTTTAAACGCTCAGGCTCTTCACCGAGTAGTAACCGGACGAAAAATATCAGTTGCATAGTTTCATCTGTCTCTGGTAAGGGGGCATCCATGAATTACGTGAGGTGTTTTCCGGATTTCCAGCCCCCCCCCCTCCTTTGAGATCTGGTTCTTGAGACCCCCTCCCCCTAGAAATAGTATTCGCAACTTTTTGAGACCTTTCCTTTTTAGGTCTCAACCTTCCAAAGCTACACTTTTCGAGGAAATATGCCCCCCCACCCAAAAATCGTCTTTCGCGTCATTTGTAGACAAAAATTTCAAAAATCTCACGTGAGATTTCCGTTGACTCCCCCTCCCCCTTGGTAAGATTGCGCCGGAAACCCCCCCCTCTCCCCTCCCTTATTTCACCTCACGTAATTTATGGACGCCCCCTTAGAGAACTTGCTAAAGCATATACCACAGAACAGAACGTACCTAGCAATGGAAGACGCTCTGATAATTAATATCGTCAAGGATTAACTGGGAGACAATTTCCAAATTTCATTCATATTGAAAATTCAAAGAAGAGCACGCCAATGCGTAAATGCGCTGAATGTTCGATACAGAAAGTGCGTCGAGAAACCAATGCAGAACATGTAATGTATCACTGTGTGTTGTACCATTTTTCAAGGCTTATCACACAAAAAGAATTACTAACCATGGTTAACTGCAGAGTAATAATTATATTACATTTATACGCATCTAAAACTAAACGAAATACAAAAAAAAAAAAAAAAAAAAAAAAAATAGTAACTATATTTTTAACTTTGCTAGTGGCGGTCCATAGCTCGGGTCAAAAAGAAGGCTGGAAAATATGTGCAGAATTTGTGAAAGGTATTCGGAAATGTATTCTCTCCAGATAAATTACTATGCTCACAAACAAAAAACATTTCAGTTGCTGTAATATCTATTTAGTATATGAAGTGCCTGCACGTTTGCTTACGCAGACATTCGCTTTTAGATGAGCATTAAATTGAAAAACTTTAGACGTTATTTAAAACAGCATTTATTTTGTATCTGGGGCTTCAAATCGCAGAGCGACAGCAGAAGAACGTCATACACAACGCTCCAGACGTATCCAGCACACAGCGGTCCGGTCCGCGTGCCCAGCTCAGCAGCGCAGGTATCGGTCGAACGCGACATTCCAGCGCAGTTAAACAGCTTAGGCGTAAACAAAGCAGCACTCAGCGAGAGCTCGGCCGGGCAAACCGTAGCAGTTAAAGGGTTAATAAGTTTCCTTTATAGTCAAAAAGCCACTTTCAATACTACTGGCAGGTCCAAGGGAAATATAGTGAAATGGGGATATACTGATGCTACCAGTATTAATTGCGAATGTGGTTTGGACCAAATGATGAACCGTATTCTTGAGTGCCCTACGTGCCCATCTTTCTGCAACAAAGATGACCTGTTTCGAGCACTTGAGGTTGCAAAGTACTGGACGAAATGTGTTTAAAGCTATTAATTTGTACAATGTATTTAACTGTGTAGATGATGTGTATGATTCGAGAATAATAATAATGTTTCGCAGGCCATTCAATTAGCAATGCTTGTGTTATTTTTTACATTTGTTATGAATCAGAGGCAGGTATTTGTCGAAAATGCAATGGCAATCACAGGATCGAAGATATTGAACGAGAAACAACATGAGGCGGTCTCAACTCAAACAATGCGAGGAACATCATATGAAAATTTTTCCATTTATAGTTGAAAGTGTAACTTGATAAAAGTCGAATTACAAGACTGATAGTTGTTTATCATTAAATACCAAAATCTGTTTATAGACTGTGAATCAGTTTTTCTAATTTAAAAAATTAGGCACTTTTTCCTTCAACTTGCAGTTTGTCAAAATCGTTTCTAATTTCAAAAGACCATTCATTAAAAATATTCCTGGTACGGTTCACATCTTTGAATATATCAAAACTGTTCTCGCTTCTGTCAGTGAAATGGGAAGAGCCTTATCACCAAGCGTGGTGGCTGAGTGGTCAACGCTCTGGCCGCGTAATTGGGGTTAGAATCCCCGTCCGGGCATCCAGATAAGGGTTTTCCATGGTTTCCCCAAATCATTACAGGGGAATGCCGGGATGCTTCCTTCAAAAGCCCATGGGTTAATTCATTCTCGTTCCTTGTACCAATAGATCCCACATTTCATTTTTAAGAAATGTGAACCTGAAAAAAGATTAAGCTAGAACAAAAACCATCAATTGTGTAAAAGCCTATATTGTCAAGCCTGCACAGCCATTGTCTAGACGATTGCGGCAAAACTACGGTCAATTGTAGTGTCAAAACACGGCTGTGCTACCACCGACGGCAAATCTGCTTCCGGTTTCCTTTGTAAAGTAAAAGCACAAATCACAAATTGAATTACGCGCGCTACTGATGGAATGATGGTGACGGAAAATTTACCATGACCGAAAAAATCCCCCAATGTGTAGCCATCATAAAGCCTTACATTTTTTTTATATTCTCCTACACAACATTTATCTTTTTCAAACACTCCAATTTGTAGATATTTAACACCATTTTATGATTAAGTACCTCAAAGCCAAAAAAAATCTGGTGATCCAATATTATTTATTACGACCTTCTTTGTCCATTTAGTCTAAAACTAGATGACTGGTGTGAAAATTTCGTAAATATGATGAATAATAATGTTGGTGATTTATAACAGGATGAAAGAAGAACCTTCCTTTTTTTTTTTTTTTTTAAATAGCATTTGGCAACGAAGGCCATACAGCCAGCTCAAAGTAATTTTTGAAGCTTTCAGTGTACAAGTCGTCATATATATTGTATTTTTCCAATGTATGGACGCCACAGGACGGACAGGACATTCACACAGACACACAACACTTAAACATCCATGCCCGCGGCCGGATTCGAACCGGCGGCCTTCGGCACGCGGAGCCAGCACTCTAGCCCCTACGCTACCGAGGCCGGCTAACCTTCCCTTTTATATCAATTGTTTGTTTGTTTAGTGTATTCGGTACGTAACAAAAATCGATGGCAGTGAAGCAGTTAATTAATATTCCTGTGATATGTATTGTTTTTATCTAGCGTCTTGGCTCGGAACTGTCTCATTAACGCGAATTTTGTCCTTCAAGGGCCAAATTATTAATCTTTTCGTTCTTAATTTATAATATTGCACGAGTGAAGACCAAACTTTTAAATCATATCTCATTTATCGATTTAGGTTAGGTATCTAAGGATATAAATGTATCCAAAAAATAGAAATTATGATACTTTTGCCTTTAAGGGTAAAATTCCCATAAATTCCTTTCTTGATATATGCTTTGGCCAAAGCGGAGACCTTAATCTCTAAAATAATATCTGTTCTATATTTCGGTTAGGTATTAAGGAAGACAAATGGTTCAGGACAAAATAATACGTTATAGAAATAATGATAATTTTGTTCTTTAAGTGTAGAATTCAGAAAGATTACTTTCCTAAAATATGATGTGATCAAAGCGGATACTTTAATCTTTAAAATGATGCCTCTTTGATTGGTTTCGGTAAGTATGAAGGGAGATAATGGCTTCAGAAAAAAAAAAACCTTTTCGTAATAATACGATAGCGAATCAAAAAGTAAGTACATTGGCTCGCCGTGAGAGCATGCTGTGTGTCGTGACCGTGGCCAATGCGGCGCAAGTTACAGCGGTAACAGCTGACACGTCCGATAGGCTGTTGTGTGTGCGGGGTAGGCTCAGTGACGCATTAGCTGGAAGTTGGATGTGGGTACAACTATCAGATTTCAGTGGGCCAAACGTCCCAACGTCACGGATATTCATCGTGAAGTCACTGCCGTATAAGGTGAGCGTGCAATTCCTCGCCCAGTTATTGTAAAGTTGTGTAAAGCAATTTGAAGCCGAACGCACGGATGAATATTGACTGTGTAGATGGGATCATTAGAGAGAATCGGCGAATAACACTGCAGGAAATTAACAGCACGCTGAACTTTTCGCATAGCGGTGTGTTCTCCACTGTTCACCAACACCTTAGATTTCGTAAACTTTATCAAAGATGGGTCCCACGTCAGCTCACTGATGTTCATAAGGGATAACGTTTCAATCATCACTGGCAATTTTGCAACTGCATTCTTTGGAGGGCAACGATTTCCTGCTGAGAATCATAGCATGGGATGAAACGTGGGTCCACCACTGAAACGAAGAGAACATCGATGGAACGGGTGAACACCTCATCACCACAACGCAAGTAGGCCGAGGTCCAACCTTCAGCAGGAAAGGTAATGGCAACAGTGTTCTTTGACATGGAGGGTATAGGGTGTGGTGCACGTGGAATTTATGCCGTAAGGGACGACTGTCTCCTCAGCTTTGTATTGTCAATCGTTGAACCGGTTGCTTAAGGCAATTAAAGAAAAGCGGCGAGGAAAATTGAAATCCAGTGTGATTTTTTTTTTTTTTTTTTTTTTTTTTTTGCGCGATAACGCAACAATTCATATGGTCCGCCAAACATTCGAACGGCTGCAGCTATTCAAGTGGAAGATATGGAAACATCCTCCATACACTCCAGAGTGATCGTCATGCGATTATCGTGTGTTAAGCTGAAAAAGGTTGTCGATGGACGAAGATTTGGAAACAATGAGGAGGAGAAAGCAGCTGTGTCCAGTTGGTTACATAGCGCTGGTGGTGATTTCTACGCATCTGGAATCTTGATCGTTCCGAGAAATGTTTACAGTCTCTTGAAATATGTGTAAAAGTGAACATGCATTGTACGTTATCATAGCCATGTGGCTATGTGTAGGTGGTTTCATAAATGGCCATAACTTGAAAGTGTAACTTACTTTTTGATCGCCATCGTATATATGATATTTACTGGTAGCCAACATATTGGGATTAAAATAAGTATGCTTGAGTAAAGCTATGTTGTAGATTTTAAAACCGATTTCTTAGCAATCCCTTCATTAATTTAACCAACCATTGATCGTCGGCAGTTTTCGACTCTATTTGTCACTCCTCCTGTATAGACCGGTATTACTGTAACTCTTTTCCAGTCCTCTAGTATGTAGCAAACATTCATACTCTATCTAAATAACAATTCACAATAAGATATCTCGCTATCTTTAAAACAGCAGTAATAATATTATCTACATTTACCCGTTTAATAGTTCATAATAGACATAATAGTCCCCAAATCAATGTTTGCTAATTTTAATTGTGGCAACAAGCTTATTCTCTGTTTTACAGCCTTCAATTCCTGAATCATTGTTTTTAATGGTCTCATTAAACCAATTACTATACATCATTGCCTTTTGCAAATATTCACCAACTTCTTTTCATGCCTTATATATAATCGCCAGAACACATTTCCTTCTCGTCAGTTTCCTTATATAAACACAGATGTATGATTCAGTGAGCTCCCGGCACTCATAATATTCTTTGTCAACTGCTCTTTACCTTCTCCCCCTGCTTTAATTATAACCTTGTTTAGGTGTTCAAGTGTTCCCTACTGCCACGCTGCCTCTCCTCATCAGCTTCGTTACCTTCCTCACCTCCCTCTCGTAATATGTAGGTAGAGGCTCTATCAATCTCCCTTAGCCCTTAGGTTAAGGGATTCTTGTCAGAAGTACTTGCCGCCTTCGCAATGCCTTCTTTTATTTGCTGTTTGAGTGTAAGTTCTTGTTTTACTTTTATATTTCTGTTGAGCCTTTTTTTAAAAAAATTATACATTTTTTATTATTTTTTATAATTTTTTATTTTTAATTTTTTTTTATGTATCTACTTATTTTAACCGTTTAAGTGCCTTCCTATTGCACTGTATTTTTGGTTTTCTGACTCGTTATTTTCTGTCAGCAGCTGGAGAGGTCTTCTATGTGGAACCTCGTGTATGTCATACTGTGCTCAGTTTTTTGGTAAAAATTTCTATTTTTTTATACCTATCCCGAAGTCTCTGGATTCCCGCTGTCTCGTGGAGGATGTGTGTCGGGAGTCTCATTGGCAGGTGGAGTGCTCTCTTCAGTGCCTTGTTTTGCATTCTCTGCAGCTTCTCAATATGCGTTTTTGCGGCATATCCCCATACTGGGGATACAATTCCATAATCGGGCGCACCAGTGCTTGATATAACTAGAGGCCGCATCTGGATGGTAGTGTGCTGCTGTGATTCAACACTGGATAAAGTTGCCCCAGTCATTGAGGAACTCTGCGTCTGACGTCTTCGAAGTGCAGCTTCCATGTTAGTTTCTTATCTAGGGTCACCCCAAGATACTTTGCCGTGGCCACCAAGGGGATTCTCTCCCCGAAGAGCCTCAGCATCGGTCGTGGTGGATTAAGCCTCCGCGTCAACATGATGGCTTGGCTCTTCGATGCATTGATATCAATTCTTCACTTGGTGGCCCACTCCTCGACGTCTTTTAGCGCTGGTGGGAGGCGGCGTCCACGAGGATCCGGCAGCGGAACGTAGTGAAGATCGCCATGTCGTCGGCGTATAATGCTAGCTTGATTTTTTGCCCCATCGGTATATCCGCTGTGTACAGCGTGTAGAGCACTGGACCCAGCACTCTGCCTTGAGGTACCCCGGCGCGGATGGATCTTGTTGGTGATTTCGCGTCGCCTATTTTCACCATGAAGGTTCTTTGCTGGAGGTAGCTCTTCAATAAACGGAGATATGGTCCTGGAACTCCAAGTGTGGCCATTTTGTAGAGCAGCACTCGGTGCCACGCGGAGTCAAAGGCCTTCGCCACGTCGAGGAGGACCACGCTGCAGTGGTCTCGTGCGTTGAACGATGCGGTTGCTTCCTCGACGACCCTCAGCAGTAGGTCCATGGTTGAATGGCCAGATCGTAAACCGTGCTGCTCTGCTGGTATCATGCCTCCGTCGCGGATGTACACCTATAGTTACTTGAGTAATAGCCTCTCGAAAAATTTGCTAAGATTAGGTAGGAGGCTGATTGGTCTATTGTTCTGTGGGTCAGCTGTGTTTTTGCCAGGCATAAATATCGGGACGATCACCGCTCTTATCCATTCTGCCGGGTACACTTTGGTCCTCGCGATTTTGTTGAATAATAGTACCAGCCTCACGATAGCACCTGCTGATAGATTCTTCAGTACCCTGTTCGTGATGTCTTCGTGTCCCTTTGCCTTGTCCGGGGGAAAACTTCTAGATCACTTCCCGGAGGTCTTCGACGGTGAAAAGGTCGAGTTCTCTTCTTCTTCGCCGTTATCTCGAAGGTACTGACGGAGGTGTTGCTTGACTCTCTGGCAGTGGCGTCTGTCTATTGGCTCCGCGACTGGTCTAAAGTTCCCCTCAAATGCATCTCCCAGCGTTTTGGCTTTGTCTGTTGCCTTACAGAAAAGACCATTCGCTCCGTTCAGGAGTGGTATTCGGCTGCGACGTCCATTGACTTGCTTGGTCTGCTCCCAAGCCGTGCCATCTTTGACTTGCATCGTTGACACCTTGTCTGCTCACCGTTGGTTTCGGTATTCGGTTCTTCTGGCTTTGATCTCGCGCATCAGACGAATTTGGTGTCGTCTGTCCTCGGGCCTCCTGGTTTCTTGCCAGAGATAGGTTGCCCTGTTCTTAATTGTAATCATCTCCAGGATGTCAGCTGGAAGGCTCTTCTGCTGCGCACCACTCCGTGATGGTGGTGTTACAAAGTCGGTTGCTGTTTTGATGTGGTCCGTGATTTTCTCAAGCTCGACATCTTCATCAGCTTCCTCCCAGTGTAGCTGTTCTACCAGCTATATTTTGAATTGCTGCCAATCTGCCTTTTAATAATTTTTTCCTTTTCCAGTGTTTGGTTGAGCTTCTATAATCACTGGCTTGTGGTCTGGTGATAGGTGGTTTTCCACTCTGGCTTCCATGAGACCTGGAATATTCCTTGCGATAGCAACGTCCAACACATCTCCGCGGTGGCGATGGTTTTTTGGGATATTTGTTGACACGTCTGCGCCCGCTAATGTTGGTGGCTCTGCTGTTCCACATCTGATAATTTGAGTTCAGATCTCAAACGATGAGTAATCTCCCATGGATTGAGAGGAGAGCCTCCAGGTCCACTTCGTCTATGTGTTTACGATGGTGGATGATAAACTGAGATCACGTTGACGGGCCCATCGGAAGTCTCCACGACAACTCCCGTGGCTGCGATGGAGGTCATCGCCGGCATCATCTGGATCTGGTAGTGTGGCAGCGTAGAGCGTATAAAGACGGCCGTTCCTCCTCCGGTCGTACCGGTACACACTGAATATCCTCGCCAACAGCCTGAACTGCGGTTTAAGGTTTGCCTCTCAAATGAGGCATATATTTATGCCTTCGTCTAGAAGGAACTGTTTTAGGTGTCCTTACTGTTTGAAGACTCCATTAGCGTTCCATGAGTAGAAAGTGAGACTATTTGCGTATCTACGCCTGTTCATGGTTGGATCTCTTACGTTTGGTTGAATTTGTTATTGCTTCCACGATCTTCTGTGGGAGGCTTTCCAGGTGGGCCATGAGGGTGGCCATGTGCGTAAGCATCTTCTGGGGCAGCTGGGTGACGCTGGGATGGTCTTCCTGGCGTATCCTGTTGGCGTTGATTGACTCCAGATTTTTTGGATTGGCCGGAGGTTGGGGCCATGGTTGACTGGTGGTAGCGCTGTCAGCTGTTGTCTGGTGGCCGGGAAGAACTGGCCACTCTGAAGTTTCAGCCGCATGTGAAGGAGGCTTTGGGTTTTCAGAAGATTGGTTTTTCTGGCGGTGGGTTGCTACGCGTTCTCGCTGTCGAGCCAGTGTTTGTTTGGCAGTGGGACTTCCCCTCCAAGAAGCCATATGGTTTCCCCCACAGTTTGCACATATGGGTTTGCCTTGCCACCTCTGCATTTCACGTGCCTTGCTGCCATGAAGTGCTCCGCATTTAAAGCAGCGGTCTGGCATTTGACAGTACTTCTGTACGTGTCCATATGCCTGTCAGCGATGACACTGAGGAGGTCCTCTGCTTGATCTTATTTTCTCAACACTCACTGTCAATCCAGCTAGTCTACGAAGATGATATATTGTGCTAATGTTTCCGGGCGGTCAACTACGGTAATCGCGTACAAGGACATTGGAGAGTTGGTACCCGTCATCTTCATCTGCGTGACTGATGGTTCGATCTTGATGTCGTCTGCGGCGAACTTTGAGGGTGCACCTCTCAGAACTACTTTTAGGTGCCTGGTGGGGGTGGAGGAGTGGGTGAAGAAGTCAACGCTACTCTCTCTGAGGGCCTCTATCGCCGAGTTGAAGTAATCCAAACAGTGTAATTTCACCTTATAGCAGTTTCCCGTTTGAGGCTCCATACCAATGTGCCGCTGGCATTTTGAGTTGATCTTGTAGTTCATCACCTTGTAGCTCCCGTTGTATGATATAATTATAGGCGGGATGGTTTTCAGATGTGGTACTGGATTCGGCTCTGTTGTCTCTTGTTGTTCTTCGTCCGCGGTAGCTAAATTCGAGAACCTGTTGCTCGACTCTGTATTACTGATTTTGATCGTCATTTGTAGTAACACCCGAGCAGTTTTCTTTGGGCGTCTGAATTCGCCCTCATCTTCACCACTATTTCTGACGAGCGACAGTGCCGCTGGAAGTGACGTGGAATCTTCCGGTTGTTTGTCAGTTTGGGGGATCACATTAGCTGGGTAAACGTCGTTTGTAGAGAAGTCTGCAGTCTTCTGCTGGCGTTTAGTTGCTGTTTGTTGTTATTCTTGACAGCATGGGTATTCGCTGGTGCCACCATGACAGCTGTGAGACACGGCGCCACCTTCTTGTTTGCCGGGTCAGCCTGCGGCTGGCGGTCAACTGTGCGCTTGGAGACGCTGGCTGAGCGAAGCTGTCTCGCTCCTCCAGCGCCTCGCGCCGCTAACCCACCAACCCCCCCCCCCTGCTGGGGCTGTGGGCTGGGGAGCAGCTCAGGATGCGTGCACCCCGACCCGCGGCCTGGGAGCGAAGGGGAAGTTAAAACGTACTCTTCACTATCTCTGCTACACTCCTTGCTGAGAAAGATACAGTTAATTACCATATCTGCGACTTTTTGTTTTATTTCTCTGCTCGAAAGATAGTTCTTGAGTTCATCAGCTCTCAAGGGCTTGATTCGCTTAATATAATTGCGATCAACCAACAGCGAACGCGGACCATTATCAAAGTTACGTGGAGTTAACTCCGAGAACTGATCGCTGTGGTCAGACATCCTTCCCGCACGACGGCTAGCCGACGACTGAATATGTACGTTCCGTAACCTCCTTAATTTTTCATGTTTTGAAGTTAACATTTATTTCGCCATTCTCACTAGGTTCCTGAAATGTATCTATATCAAATCCACTGTATCTGTGTTTTCCGTCCATATAATAAATATTCTCCTAAAATATCTCCATTGGTTTTGAAATCTGGTCATTTTTACTATGGCACCAATTATTAATTTGAATTTTGGCCACCGTTTTACCGAATCGTCTAAAATCCATCCCAACTGTCACATGATCACTTATTTATTCAGTTATTTTAGCCCGCACAAAGTAATCATCGGGCTTTACGAAGAATGTATGCAACATGTTTCATCCCTTTAGTTCCACTCTACCATTTGTGTGAGGCTCTTTCCTTTACTAAGGTATTTGTAAATCTCTGTTTCCTTGTCTCATTAATATAATGTCCTATCCAGTTGCCACCTTATAAATTTAAACATCCACTAACCAAGACCATTTTACGCCTACCTATATGTATTGAATTGTATATTTTTTCTTCCCAAAAGTTTTTTATTCATCATTCATCTTTCCACCCCATTAAGCCGCCTCTAATATTTATCACGTGCCAGTAACTCATGGCTTTTATATGTTACCGATAGTAGACGGTCTTTACCAACATGAACTCTCTTCCGCAGTTGCTACTCTGTCTCTGTGATACACTCTGTAACCATCGAGGAAAACTTGATTGTCTAGTATTCCTTCTTTTAACAAAGATACTATACCTATAGTTACTTTTGATCTGTGAATGTTTTGTGTACTCATTTGTTCAAAATACTTCTAAAGTTCACAAGAAAATCTCTTATACCTGATTTTTACGCTATTAAAAATGTTACGCATCACCTTAGTAATTGCAACCCTGGTTAAAATTAGTTCATCAGCTTCAGTTATTTCTTTAGCACTTACGGTTTTTGTTCATTGTAGATCTGTATTTGGTATCCCTTTGGTGACCTATCTTTCCCCCTCACCAGTAGCCTCTAACAAATATAAGCCACAGTCCTGACTCCATCACAACTGTAAATTAGTTCTAACTTTGAAAGTACATCCTAACCGCTACTATTTTGAATTCGGCGATTACTAGTGAAAACACGCCCAATGGTTTCCACAGGCACAACCCCCAAGACAGAACTAATGCTTTTCCTAAATAGCAGCTTTGTCTCCATTTTTACCCGCCTTACAGCGAGGTTCAACTGTGGCCCGTCATGGTGATTTAGAACCTGCATGTGTTTGATCTTAGTATGTTGCACCTCCTTCACCACCTTCCTCAGGCCACTCTCTGTACTAGTGTTTTTATCGACTATATACTATCACTGCCGAATTCTCCTAATTGGAGCCTCTACGAAGTACACCCCTCCTATGTCTAATAATTAGCAGAAGAAGCCTTTTCTCCCTGTTCATTTGTTCCAAGTCTCTATTCATTTTTGACTTCTGCCTCTTTCCTACTACAAGAAGACAGGATACTAATATAGAAAATAACAGTGCAAAAGTGACAGATAATTTCAATCATTCTGACAAACACCTGCATGTACAAACACACGTATAGTAAACCTTACGCAATTACAACTAATTTTAATATTAACATATCTTACAATATTTGTTGAAACAAATCTATAGTTTCAATTATGACATTAAAAGAACGACTAGGCCCATTTCACATGCAGGTAAATGATGCTGAAAATACCCGGTGGAATGCAGTTTTTCAAAATTGGAGAATTCGATTATTATACAACAGTTTGAGTATTGGAAGGAAAAGTGCGGTAAAAGTCGTAGGAGTGTTAATAACGGTGGATGACAGGTTTGTGCAGAGGAACGGAGAAGCGTACGCTGTTTCTATTGTTCTGGAAAATGTGTTTGGTAGATGGAGACTGGACAAGCAGGAGAATAGCATAAAACAATCTAGGGGTGGGATGAGACTAAACGGCAAAGTAGTTACAACAGAATGAAGAAAGCGACGGGAAGTAATGGGGAATCGAGAAGTATCGTCATGTGAAGATCGTCCTTACTGCGAACACCTTTGGTGAAACGCTGGGGATCAATGCCCTCCCTCCTCCCACCCCCTACACCCGACTGGTCCCTCATCTAATATATTAACTAATCCTGTGTATCTGGAAATTTGACGATCCTTTCTATCAGTTCATTATGTAACACACTTTGACAAATTTCTTTCTTCGCCCATCAGTTTCTAAACCCCGTGGTAAGCCCACTCATTTCATAACCACGGCCAGCGACGACGGGAACACCCAGGGCCACGGCCCCAAAGCAGCACTGCCGGCGCGCTCAAAAGGAGCGCGTCTAACAGTCGTCGGTTTGGCGAGCAGGGACCTCCATTAGCGAACATTGGTCGTGGGAATGACTTTATAAACCCCCTGCAATATCTTCTCACCATTGATGGACGCTCCGCTGCGACTTCAGGAGAGTTAGTGACAAGCAGCGCTCATTGTTAGTAGGAGGGTAACGTATATATATACCAGTTTTTAATTCCACGCTTTCAGAAACAAATCGATTTACGGATAATTAATTTTTCTTTTTTATGCTAAAAAGGCGAATCAATGACAACATCAGTCAGATTTATGGAGTCATTAACTTTTATTGTCGGCACAATGCCATCTGTAACATAATTAAGCAATGACGGACACCTTCCTCAGACTCAAAGACAATAAGCCAATACTCTAGCGTTGTCCAATCAAATTCATGCCGTCAATACTTTTTATTGATGAGAAAAGAATCTTATTCTTCCGGATCAAACCAAATTATATGTTAATTTGGCGGCCCGCTGCCTTCGCACTCTCCTCTACTCGAGGAACCGCATTCAAGCTCTTCTCCGGACTTAATAGAACCTCACCTCATCCATCCCAGTCAAATTCTGAAATACCTGGAATAATTCGCGATGACATAGGAGATAAGAAGTTCCCTATTCCGTTATATGAGGAAGCAGAGTTTCAGTTATTAAGGGTTATCGACATTGAGGCTTTCCTCTCAGGATCCTTGCTATGGTATGTGTTAAAAATTCCAATAGTCGAAAACCAGTAATTTCAACTGTATCAGGTTCTTCTGCTGCATTTCAAGATTGACAAGGATAGTCATATATATCAATACATTCAACCCAGCAGCGAGTACCTTATTGTGGATAGCACAAAACGACAATATGCCCAGGTTAGCCGAGAACAGCTTGATTGTAAACCGATTACTCCAACCCACCAGATATGTATACAGACTTTTGTGCTGATGTCTGTTCATCTGCATGGCGTCTGGGAAACGCAACTGTTATAACCTATCAAAGAACTCCCGCGGGATTGTGACCAAAGAATAATAAGGTTACATCTGGTCCAGCTAAGCGGACAGGAATGGTTATTCGTTAGCCCATCTCCTGAAGTGCTCACTATTCTGTGCGGGCAAGTACCAGAAAGAGAAATTGTGCTCTCTGGAACATTCAAGCTCACGCTGGAACGAAATTGTAAAGGCAATGGCGCACAAGTGTTCCTACAAGCGGAACGAGAAATTGAATCTAGGGTCTATACTCAGGATTGTTTCCAATACATAATTTAACGGTCACTTTCAGAATCAACGAGAATTATGAGTTCAATGCAATGCAGTTCGCTATTGAACTTCCGTCAGAAACGAAACTGCGTCACCTGGAAGACTTGAAAGGAATTGGAGACAGTATAACAAAATTAGAAGGAAGGATAAAGGTTGCACGGCAGTTGATGACCCATCAGAAATCAGGGGGACACGACGCCCGCCATATGCCCTTCGCAGTAGTGGGAGTCCTAAGTATGACTTTGTGTTGCCTATAAATTTCTCATAAAGATTAGAGAATGGTACGCCGCTAGAGAAGCCTGAGCGGAACGACAAGATCACCGACTGCGAGGAGTGTTGAAGCCCTGACACCGACGTACAAGAGGAAACGCCACCGCGGGCCGACAAAAATCGCAATGAGGGGATGTACGAGAGAAGCGATGTACTTGAGTTACAAACTTACAGTCAGGTCATTGTTTAAATATAGTGGTGTAACATGGAGCATACATTTCATGGACATTAAATTCATCGTGCAGGAGAGGGAATACACTCAACCACTGACATAATAAAGGTGCTGGGCTGGAAGTAACTGCAAAATAGGAAGAATGTTGAGGCTGTATATGGCGTATAATGATGCTAGAATGGATATTGGTGGAAGAGTTCTGAGCGGTGCATGAAACGGAAAGATTTGCCGTAACCACAATCTCGCACTTTAGCTATACATTCGTGATGAGGAATGGTTGGGTAAATATGCCAATACTTCCCTTTATATACTGATGAATATTTGGAAAACAGAATGGGGTTTGAAAAAGTGCTGGGAGCGTACACGATGTATGTTGGTGATGACCTAAGAATGGATCTTGTCCAAAAAATTAGGAGTAGTGCATGGAAGTTATGGCCCTCAGCACAAGCCGGCACTTGATTTCATACATAAGGGAGTGGGAAAATTTTCTATATCTTCACCTTGACATCAGGAGAAAGTCTCAGGCATCCTGTGACGAGTCAGCATGTTCTGTGGAATGCAATGCCTTGTTGTGACCCGAATTTTTATCATACATGACGAGCGTAGTAAGCGGAGAACCCATTCGAACATACGAAGTACTCATACTGTGCCGTGGGATAAAGTCAAAAGGAAGGTAAAAGGTGTGTTAGAATATGCCACAGCATATATCGCTCAGTTTCTAGTGAATCTCTAATGGAAACTTTATACTTACGAAGGATTACTAGTTTAATGGTTGTCTCCGCTAACATTATGAGACTTCGCAAAAGTAGTTGTGAATGAAAGAGAGTGCAGAGTATCAAACTATCATCTACAAACTTTAATTCGGTTTCTTCGGTCACAGGCATATGTGATGTGCATGCGTATTATTCTCTCCATTGATGTACCAACAACTGTTTGGTCAGAAATTTTTACACTTATCTTTTGTCGCCCGGTATTACAGATATGTCTTCATGATAGAGAAGTAGTATCTACCGGAAAAAATATCTGTTAAGATCACTGATTACTGATTCCAAGGTGGTGGTAACTGCATGCATTCCAAGCTTAATATATAGCCTTTACCCCTTTTAGTTGCAGGCGAATGTCATATATGCTTCATAGACCCTTTTACCATATTTTAAGGCCCATAACACGCTGTTCTCACGAAACAGTATTCGATTTCTCCGTACCACTTGAGAGAAACGACGCAGTCTATGCAAAATGAGTTTATGTAGCATGGTTAGTGCCCAATGATAACAATTTCTTCGTGGTCTGCTAGTGCTGTTCCTGCCATAAATATCAGAATGTATCACCCGCCGATATACTTTTAAGCTCTTTTTTGTCTACAAACTTCATTAAGTTAAAGAATGTGTAATGTGCCAGAACTCAAAAAGTATTTTTTTCCATGCCTTTGTCTTTGAATGAATTTTTAAATTAGGTATTTGTAGCGGCTTTCGTTAACTGCCACGTCTACCGTGTACTACTACTGGCATATTTCGGTCGTTACAAATGATAAATTTCAACGACCATCCTAAATTCTAGTATTTCAAGCATATGAGGCATTTTTTTTCGGGCTTTGTGCCTCGTCGATGCCATTGTCATTAGAGCTGAGAAAGGATGTGTATCAAGGAACGACGAGAAATTCGGTCACGGACCTTAAAATATCTCTTTCCCTGCATTCGCCTGGAGTGATTTCAGGAAACAATGGAAAACCGTAATCAGTATGGCCGAAATCAGGATGGCCAACGGGCATTCAAACTCATGTCCTCCCGAAAGCTAACCCACCAACCTCGGTGCTGACTGCTGTTATTATTGTTAATTAAAATTCATATATACAGTAAAAAAAATATATTCCATGAGTTCTGTGAAGTAGAATTATAAAATACTCGTATAAGAAATGAAAAGAAACAGAGTTTATAACTGACATGACACAAGGGGCATCATTGAAAGACACAAAGCAGATTAAATAGATCTCTGAGTGTGTATCAGGAACGAATTGGTGATGAGGATGTTGGGAGGGAATAAATTGTCATAAATTGGCTCTAAATTTTCACAAAAAATTCAATGAAATGGTAATTTAAGCACATGACCATCGAGGTTAATAAAACAATTTGTAGTGGGAAAAAAATAAAGGCAACTAGTTACATACAAACAAATGACCTCCTATAATGTATAACGAACATTCACAGAGGTGTATGAGATATAAGACAGAGGGAAAGGGTTGGTTTTCAAGTAATAACTTGTGATTTAAGCCAAAAATAATATTTTCAAGACGAAAAAATGAGTATTGTCCAAAAATACGTAAAAAATAATTTCAATAAGACAAGATAAAATGCTCTTTGGAGGTCGTAGGAAGACGATTACAGATTTGGGGATAACAAATGTTGAGATATCTCTAATTTATACCAACATGCAGTAGACAACATGACCCGCGCATTCAACACCAGTGAATCCGTAGTGATACTCCGAATCACCTAATGGAATCTTCCTGTACTGCATGTCGAGACGAAAATTTTCTTGATAGACGAGTACCGACAGCGTGTGCTATTTCTGAATTAGCGAGCAACGCCTCGGGCGATGGCGTGTAAGAGGAATGTTAGAAATAGCACTCGCGGGTGGCCATCGGCTGTGACGTCACGCGAGACACGAAGATTGAGGTGACCCGGCGGCGCCCCGGGAGCTGGTCAATCCTCTCTACATACTGATTGGCTGATTCGAAAGTCCGCCAACGCTTCCCACTGGCAGAGCCTGGGGATTTCCAGAAAATCATCAGAACTCTCTTTCCCCTCTACTATGGCGGAGTACAACCACTGTGCAACTGAAAATATTGTCATGATTTTTGGAGCGAACAATTTTTATGGCTCGGCTATCAAGGAGAATCTACTCTCTCAAGTGTTCCCATAGTTATCAGCCAAGAAGACTGCTAGCACAGACTTCGTATTTGAGGCAGTAGAGTTATCTAGAGTTTTCGTTTTACATGTAGAGTCCATGATTCTATAGAATATACACGATTTTCTAGCATTTCTACCACCATTTCTAGACCATATTTCTACCCTAGTCCAACCCTCTCTAAAATAATGACTAATGCTGTTGGATATTGTTCAGCATGTTCTTCATTACCGTTTTCTCCAGTAATGTGTAGCTTCGGGATGAAGTTGGCTAAGGTATAACGCGTAATATCATCCAATCAGTCACAGTGTTGGAACATTATATCTCTCTCAATCCTTGCTCCAGCCGATCCACCAAATCAGAATATAATACTTCTTCAAACTTATTAACAAATCAATTTGCGGAAAACAATGGAAAATATTAGAAACCGCAGCGATGTGAAATTGTGCGCAGATTGGTTTGTCCGCTGCGGTGTCCACAAATAAGTAGATTCACCATACTTGAAGGGTATGACTAATTTTTAGCATGACTTTGTGGCTCTGGTGATAACGAAAGTGCGAGTATTTTTCAACAAACACGTCAACATGGGGATGTGTATTCTCATTTGCTAAAGGGTATATGTATTGATTACACTGTGAATGAGTGTATATGCCTGTAAATCCAATATGTCAAAATTAATGTTTGTTCTTTCGTTTGGTCTTCTTTGCAATAATATACCATTTATCTGATTACCTTGAAACACTGGCGAAATGCTATTGTTAAGTACACTCCTGCGAAATATACTGTAAAAAAATTGTTTTTATAGAAACCCACAGTTTTTATCAGATTTCGATGGAGCTTTGCACACGTCTGCTTTAAAAAAAATTAATGTAGTGCCCCTCTCCCACCATACACCAACTTAATTTTTTTTACAATTTCTTTAAACAAATCCACAATTATTATCCAATTCTGGTGGAACATTGTACATATTTATTTTAAAACAAAGAGAGAAATCTTTTTTTTAATTTGTTTGTTAATATCCCAACCTCTCTCTTCTTAAACCCCTCCCCCAGTGAATTTATAATCTTCTTTGCTTCATTCCGATTTTAATGGAAATTGCACACATATAAATTAAAATAATAAGAAAAATATTGTATACTTTTGTATGTAACTAGCAACACTTTTCCCCTTTGCCTCCCTTTGAATTTCCAATGTTCTTAGACAACATCAACAGTTTTTATCTGATTATGATTGAATAATCCACAATTGTACAACAAAGAGAAAAATACTGTCCACATAAATTTACAAAAGCCCAATCACCTTTTTCTCTTTAACTCATTTTTTTATCCAAAATGTTCTTTATACGAACTTGTAGTTTCTATGGAAGCATGTACACATATACTTTAAAACAAAGAGAAAAATACTGCGTGAACTAGGTTTACGAAATCCCAACCACTCTCCCCATCAACCTGCTTTGCAAAATTTATACTTGAAATAAATCAGTTTTTTTTTTTGTAAATATATTAGAAAACGGAAGGGAATTTGGTCTATGTGGATAGTGATATTGTGTGAGCCCATACTATTTCTCGCCAAAAGCCGTTGAATTAAAATTCCCATCGGACAATTGCTAAACAAGAAATTTCAGTGGAACATTTAAAAATTACTAGTTGCAAGAACACAAAATGAATATGCGACGTTGTTGCAGGCCATGTTTCCACAGTTGCTTAATTAATTACTAGTTGAATGAACACGCTAATGCTACTGTTTAGTTTATTTATTGCTGCGTCGTACGCGTTTCACCTGTCATCGAGGCATCATTAGCGACGAATCTGTGTTACAGTTTTTATATACAGTTTTATCCTATTATTACATAATTATGGGCGTGAGATATTCTATAGCTAAAAGTTACTTACTATTTACATTTGTTACTCTGGTATGCAGCTGCGTATCTCCGTTTTCATATACAACGCATGTTTTGCCTATATCATATTTACAATATTGTTTGTTATCATCGTTCAGTCGTCTGTTAGCGTCAGCTGGTTTGTTTATGTCTTGTCGCGTCCTTCGGTTGTCTGCTGTGGCCATTTTATTTGTATATGTCATGTCTCGGGCCGATAGCGCGAGTTTTGAAAAGTGTGAGTATGTGTAATGGTCTTGTTAGAATGTTTTATATTTTTGTGTGATGTATATATGTGTGGGGTTTTATTATACAGTTTGTGTTTATTTTGTTTTGTCTGTCGAGTTTGTGTATATTAAATTGAGTAACGTTTTATTTGTGAGGTTTACTTCGTCGTTTAGTACCTGTCTGCCTTCATTTTTTGCTTTTTGTATATATAAGTTTTCCTGTATAGTGATTGTGTTGTGTCTGTGGTTGTTGATAGTGAGAATTTGCATATCTGTGTTTATGTTTGTTGGTGAATGGTCATTTTCTATGAGGTGTTCGGCAAATGTGGAATGGTTACTGTATTTTAATGCTCTCATGTGTTCTTTGTATCTGATTTGGAATTGTCTTCGTGTTTGCCCCATGTATACTGCTTCACAATTTTGACAGGTGAGTTGGTAAATGCCTGAATTGTGGTATTTGTTTGTGTCTGAATGGGGTCTAATATGTCTTTGCAGTGAGTTGTCAGTTCGCAGTGCAATTTTAATGTCTTTTTTTGTTGAAAATGTTTGCGATTCGGTGTGTGTATTTGTTAGAATATGTCATTGCATACCATTTCCTTTTGTTTTCATTCTACTGTGTGGTTTGTGTGTTTGTAGAACTGTGTGTGTTGTAGATGTGTTTTTCTGGTGGGATTTATGTGGTTGCAGTTTGGTTGTGTTGTTTATTATTTATTCTTTTTTCATTTGGTTAATTATTTTACTGTTTATTGTGTCAACTGTGTGCGGTTCATATCCATTTTTTGTTGCTATTTCCTTTATTGTGTTGAGTTCTATTTGGTAGTTGTTCTTTGTCTGTTGGATTCTGTTTAATCTGTTTAGTATGAAACATATTGCAGCTTGTTTGTGATTGTGTGGGTGGTTTGATGTGGAATGTATTATCTGGTCTGTTGCTGTAGATTTTCTGTATACTTGGAATGAGTGTTTGTTTTCATATTTTGTAATAGTGAGATCCAAAAAATTTATTTTTCCTATGTCTTCTTTTTCTATTGTGAATGTCATTTTTTTGTGAATATTGTTTATGTCCTGGTGTAATTCATTTATTCTTTCATCTGATTCATTTATGAGGCATAGAATATCATCAACATACCTCCACCAATACAGAATCTTGTATCCTTTCTGGGTGATTAGTTTTTGCAGTATTTCCATTTCTATGTTGTCTATGAATATATTGGCTAAGGTTGGCCTATGGGATCCTCAATATCAGGCACCTGTGTGTCATCAATTAAGAGAATGGTGTATACGTCAGTACTCTGTAAATTAGTAACAGTTTACAAAGAGAAAAATTAAAATGATGCAGTGTGAAATTTAAAAGCCCAAATTCAGTGTAACTAATAAACGAAAAAGTTAAATATAAATTAATAAAATGTGTTATGCATTGCGCTGTAATAGTCAAGAAGTTGTAGAAAAAAATCTTTGAAAATCCTCTATTTACTGTAAAAAAAGAGCCAAATATTTTAAAGACATTGTAATAAAATTTTATTTTATCCATGTATTGCAAAAAAAGGAAATATTTTTGTGATTAATTCATTGTAAAGTCAATTATGTAATAAATTTTGAAAAATAAACAAATGGTACGATGTTTTTCGTTTGTTAATAAAAAAAATAAAAAATAAAAAATAAATGAAATTTATAAATTAAATAAATCGATTAGATTTATACACGTGTTATGTACTTTATAAAAGCATAACTAATCATCTAATACCTATTTCCTTATCACTCATTAAACTGGAAATGAAGTTTATGTTACTGATAAAATGCTCCTGCCATATTTTTATCCTGAAAAACTTTACCTAAATATGTAACACGATTTGGTAAATTCACTTTTATGATGGTGAATACACTTCAGTTTACAAGTTAAGAAGATAGCTTTAACAAACTGTATCTAAAATCTATGATTCTTACATAGTCACAAATTTGAAATTGGTAGGGTGGTAGTCTTAACATGGAATTATAGTATTGTGCGATCCATTTTGATAGTACGATGCCACTTAAATTCACATTAACTAAGGAAAAACTTCATTTCACTGGAATAAAACTGCGTCTCTTGAATTCATGACACATTGCAATTTTAATAGTTGCATTGCGCCGTTCAAATATTGATGCTTTATTACGAGTATATATTGAGTAGTAATGAAGAGAATGGCTAGTCACGAGCATCTTGAATTGTAAAAGTACCATTAATTATTTTGTTATTTCATATTGATTATACATTACCATCGATTAAAATAACACCTTAATCAATAATAAAAGGTGATTTTCCAATCATTATTATTGATGATACCATACGCACTCGACAATGACTTAAAAAACTTATGATTAAATCAGAAGATCGATGGGTCAAGATATTTCGTTGAAGGAAGTAAAAATTTTTTTCCATGATATCCCTCACAGGACTCAACACAACAAAAATAAAAAAATAATAATAAAAAAATAAAAAACAATTCGGAGTCAATTAGGCCTGAGTGGGAATAATAATGGGACACTCATTCATTGAATATCCTTAGTGCAATACTGGGATTTTCGAGGCTTTTCTCAAGCGGAATGTCGTCATAGGTGCTTTATGACATCATAGCGCGTCACTCTGTCATGTCATATGTATAAGATGCCAGTCTACTAGCCATAATTGAAAAAAAGCGATTTGCATGGTTTCTCGCATAAAATAACGTCACAGGTGCATGCTGACAACACTGCGCGCATTAAGTGACGTCAAGGGTATATAACGCCGGTCTACCGCCCAATCTATTATTTTTTTTTAAATAAGATGTTTAGGTGGTTTCTCCGCATACCAGGAACACTGCGTGCATTTTGTGACGCTGGTCGACCGGCCCGGGGAAACGTCTATGCGACACCGGCAGCGCCCAGCGGCCCCCCGGAGAAAAAGATCTTTACCGGGTTATATTCGTTCCTATCCAGACGGGATTCAGGCTATACACAACAGATCATATTTATTGAACCAACGAGCTGGCGGCTCCTCGGTGCCTCACGTAACTCTTAGCTGTTGCTCACGCTTTGATATAGATATACAAACCAGAGTTCTTGGACTTGATCGTACGTGACCAAACCAATAGAAATTTCCATGGACGTCTTGGACCGTGGACTGTGTAACAGCTAGATAGCTTATTACGATGATGCGTAAGATCGCATGGCGGCACGTTACATAGACCCAGCTATCAAACAGCTGGATATCACTTACTCATTTGAATTCGTTTTGTTCATCATTTGTTTAACAATATGTCACAGAATTTTTCTGACGTCAAGTTGGCTGCAGTTGCAAATTCTATGGAAATCGGTAAGAATTTTATCCAGTGAGATGTAATTCGAATGTTTCAAAGCTGTTACTTTCTCTACAAAATGCATATTCTGTATTTTCACAGATTGTGATCAATGTCAGGAGTGGATGGACATTTTGGGGTGGCAATTTATTGTTGCCACACCCCAGATGCCTGATACTACCATTTCTGATGCACCTAATAAAACTGTGATTTCAGGTATGAAACAGCACTGTTATGATGTCTCGTATATATTGACTTGTTTTTAATTTATTTGATTTATGATATGAAATAATTTTTTCCGCAGGTGATAAACAGAGATTTCATTTACAAACAGTCAATTGCTTTTGTCCATATTTTAAAAATACAATTTTCTGTATCCAAAAACTAGGAGACTATTAATTCAGTTTAAACCAAACTTTACCTTTCTATATAGGCTCCTTAATTTCATTAAATTTCGTTTATTGTCTATTATTCCGTTGAATGCTTACAATTTTACACTAATTATTCTTTAGTATGTGAATTTATGTGTTTGTATTTACTAGAAATCTAAAATCCATAAGAGGATGGTCTCAAAAAGTTATCGTGATCTCCCTGTTGTAATAAAATTTATATTTAACCTAAATTTAATTAGTAAAATATATTATTATTATATTGTTACGTTACTTACGTGATTAGTAATAAATACTCAGAATTAACCTCGGAGGCTACTGAACAAAAATAGTTAGTGACGAATTATATAAGCAGTCAATATGGGGCTATACACCGAACTTCAGATTATTTCAAATACCAACGGCTTCAACTTCAAAAAACCACAATGGGTAGAATGAAACATATTATTAAGTTTCTCACTACTCTGAATTTACAGCTTGAAGTAACATGATGTGACATAACTGGAACGTCTATTTTTAAGTCGAGAATTTGCAGACCTGAAGATACTATGACACTAAGGGCAGAACTGTAACCATGATTAACTACTAGGGTTTAGCAAAAGTATGTTATAACCACTGTTGATGGAGATTTATTTCTTTATACACATAAGTGGCACTTATAAACTGTGGACAGGATTTTTTTTAACCCATATCGCTCACTTTTAGCTGGTAACTTGCTCAGGAAGTGTAGGAAACAGTCTCACACAGACATTGTGGAGTTGGATGAATATTTACTGTCTGGTGAGCTAAAGTATTTAAACTATTTTATTGGTGTGTATCTGTTTAATTCTTCTGTCGATGCTGTTCATTATAAATCTACCTATATCAAACGAATGAGATTTTAATGCAGATGTAGAAGATATGGATGGAGCTAAAGAAAGATGCTGAAGTTATTGAAATTTCTTCCGACGGTGAGTAAAATATCATTAAATTCAATTTGAGTAAAAAATAATAACTATAATCTTTAATTTTTGTTTCAATATTGTTCAGTCTGCCAGTAAAGGCCCCTGCCAGGCAGACCTCACACACAACGCGCCTGCACGCCGGGATACATATACGACTCCAAACAGGCGCAAAACAAACCAGGAAAACAAATAGAATCATCTAGAAGCTAAGTGGGACTATTTCTTACAGAGGTCGCCGTACTACCACACAACGGAATTCCTGCGCCAGGCCGCCTATATAAGCGTAGCCGGCCGCTCCACCGCCAGTTCCAGCCTGACCGCTGAACCAGCGTCAACCCAGAAGACCACCGGAAGTTCGCGAGAAGTAGAAGCCGTCACTCTACCCCGGATCAGGACCAGGCTGAAATTCTCGACGGTCTTCTGATAACTGTACCCACATTTGTTTATGGTTTACCTGTTGTATTGTATACCGAGTAATAAACTTCAAGGAACCGTTAAGTGTAGTTCACTTCAAATATGTTAGAATTGGCCACCCTATTTCCAAATCCGTCTTAAAGATTAAGTAACTTTGATATTTCATAATCAACGCCTGAAAACAATTCTTTTCCAATATCATTCAACCATAAAAAACAGGTTAAAACGAATAATTGTTTAATGCATTACCTGATATCAGACCATGCATGAAAAATAGTAAGTATATACTTCGTCTGTAAAAAAATTACCAACACCAAAATTACAACGATCCATCGGATCAGATGAAACATACGTCTCATGATATCGAATACTGAATATTTATTACCCACTTTCTGATAACATTTAAGACACAAGGGGAGAAATTTACTGACTCAGTTGAATGGATGCCAAGGCATATTTAGATCATTTTACAACACACTAGCCCTAGGAGCTATCGATGTAACTCCCCCTCAGCAGGCGAAATAGTGAGAAAATCATATGTAAAGCAATATATCACCATTCTGTCCCCAGATACACAATCTCAGTTGCCTGTGAAATGGCAAAAGATAAATGATAGTATACTACATGGAAAGAAGTAGTTTCATATTAAAAACTACTTTGAGATAACTTCATCTGCTAGCAGGTTAATGAGATGCAGAAATTGTTCATCCTGGGATGTATTTGTTAATCTCCTAGAAAATGGTAACTTATCTTTGTGACCCCCCCCCCCCTTCCTTTTGCGATATTCATTCACCCATCGTCGTCACCAGTACACGCCTTATGCACATCAAGCCATTTCATCATCAGGGTTTAGTCTTCCAATGATTCCCAACCCAGTTTAACTTTAATAACGACTGAACATAAACCACAGTGATTATTTACTAACTTATTAAATGAGCCCCCACCCTCAACACTACAAAGGCTGCTCCCAATGGGCTTAGCTGTGAATGTGACCTTCCGCCCCTCACCCCACCACAGAGGAGGACCGAAGACAAAGGTTGCCCAGGCACTTGATAAATCCCTTCGTCTGCCGCTCACTCCTCAGTCTTTCTACATGGTTCGCCAAATTCTCTTCGGTGTACCAACTGACCGCCAGCGATTCTAAAAGGCTGACATTTGGCTTGTCATCCAAGCATGATTCCGAGCCTCTTGTGGTGCTTAAAAAAGTGGGGTGTAACAAAGTGACACTTTCACATGACGAATGGAATAAACTGATCCAGAACTCTGACTGGTTATCCGATATCCTCACGAGCCGTACACCCACTAGCGTATTACTCGGCCCACCCACTGTTTTCTGTAGAACAGTTTCTGGCGTGAAAACTATATCTTTCGCCACAACACCGAGCCTGCCAGCGAAGTCGCCTATTTAGGCGACCCGATATCACGGAACCTCCTCGATGCGCAGTCTGCAGTGACGACCGTCTTGGACGTCAAGAAGAAGTGGTGCCACATGGTTACGAGGTATTACAAGGAGTTTGTGGACACATTAGCCGAAAAAGTGCTACGTGACTATCATATGGTTACAACCCAAAAACTAATTGATATGCAAATCAACAGCGTTAATGTAGTTTATATATTATATAGTTCTACATTGTACTTTAGGCTTTTAAGAAATGAAATCAGTGCGTATAAGAAATTACTTGCCTATAATGATGTTAAAAGTATTGTAAATTATAATTTTAAACTTGGACAGAATGTTTGTGGCCTTATGATGTAAGGTGTGAGATAAAAAAAATACAACAAAGTCACACAAATAAATCTTTTTCCCCAAAACTTGGTCTGTTACATCAGTAAAGAGCGAAGTGACTATCGTAATGGCTAAGGCTCAAAACTGCTAAATGTGCATACTAATGATGAGTATGTGACTCAAATGACATGAAACCCTAATAAGACATGGAGTTAATTGGATATAAAAATTTACTACTATTCGACGAGTATATAATATAGTAAATAAGAAATATGTACCTAGATATAATGCCAGTTAATGGTTAACGTATACATTCATATTTAAGTCCAATGGGATGTTCCAGCAGAGGAAAAACAAGCTTTGTTTTCCCACAATCTGAGAGGCCACACGCTATTCACCTCACTGTATCAGTGAACCTAAGTCGAGTCTCTCACCTGGTACTGGTGCCTGCAACAGCCTCAACACTCACGGGTAATGATGCTCCCTGTTCGACGAACCGCATATTGACACGGTTTTGCGGTTGCACGGGCTACATGTATAGGTGCGCGAATATGTAAAGGATATCAGTCGATAACTATGCCTCCTATGAGGAAAAGAAGGGTCATAGCTTTTCAAATAAGCTCATTGGTCCTTGCCTTTTTCAGCACTGATATCAAACTGAAGAAGTCCGTAGCTGTGAAATTCTTGTTATTTGTTCCTAATACCTGTGCCAAAATTTCTTAAAAATTAAGATGTCTGTAAGTGTGTAGTAAAATTAAATGCGTATGGCGTTGTTGACCGTGATGTCTCCGAATAGTCCGGCCGCCAAGTTACAAACGTTTTTCGAATTGTCGCGCTTGCGCACTCACATCGTGGATGCTCTTGCCTAACCGAGCAATCAATCGCATAAAGGGGACTTATATTTTAACGTCGAATCTGAACCATGGAGCGTCATTCAGTTCTTCACGTAAACAAGGCAAAGCTTTGCCAGATGTGAGAGACACTTAATAGGTCCGCAAAATTTGAGCCGAAAGCGGGATGTGTTTATCCGCCAGCCATGCGCATTGACTAAGTGAGCCACCAGAGAGCTGTTGAAAGTGGGCAAAAACTGGCCACATTTATCATGCGGTGGTTCAATCAATTTCCTGTTGATACTGTCAAAGTACGAAGAATTAGATCTGGTTAGAGCTATGCTATTATTTGTATTGCAAACAGTTCTTAATATTTTTGCAAAATTTCAAACGATACGGACATCTGGAAGTAGCTGAAAATTGAATTGAAAGATTTCTTTACATTCAACTACTTTTCTGTTGTTGCAGTCACAGTGATGAGAATACAAGGACAAAGCTTTGAAATTATTCTATAGTCATAGGTTCTTGATACATGTGCAAAATTTCAAACAATCTGGACATGTGGAAGTGGGTTAAAATTCATTTGTAAGATTCCATTACATTCAATCACTTTTCTATTATATGAGAATATAAGGACCAGAGGCGCCGACTTTTAGAAAATCTCATGGGTGCTCAAGCTCATTTGATGACTCATTGGAAAAAAAGCAAGAAAGAAATGGCAAAGTGAGTGAACCAGTTTAGACGGGACTTTCACTGATGTATCGCTGATTTGGCGAGAAGTAACATACGCTACTTTTTATCCCGCAAACATTTAGGGTTCCATGAAAATTAAATAAAAACCTTCAAAATTCTTAACAGATATGAACGAAGTCGCAAGCACCAACTAGTCTTACATAATAGTGCAAACCGCCTCTAACTTCGTCCAGAGGTGGATGAAGTTAGAAACGATTTCTAGTTTTAAGCAAACAGACGTGCAGAGTAGAAAAAAGTAAAAAAAAAAAAATTGCATTTTTTAAATTCTATTCGATGTCAAAAATCATACAAAACTCCATTAAATAGGTTAGGCCTTTTTAACGCCATTGAGATACAATCTTACAGATTTTCAAGTTTATAATAATAATAAATAAATAACAAATGATTTTTATATTCCTATTAGAAATCAGGATTATATTATTGCATTTGATTTGTGTCTGCAAGAATGGCTACCATGAACGAAGTCACGGTTACAGGTAAATTTATAGAAGAGAAGGGGGAAAAAACGGGTAAAAAATGCTAGATGGAAGAATAAAGAACCGATATGTGTGAAATCAGTAGGTATATCAACAGTGCATATCATAATTACTATTATCTGGAGATATGTGTTATTACCTACTTATTGCAAATAGCTTTACTACGAATTGAATGACCAACAAATCGACATTAATAAACCTATTAAGAAGCTAAATTTATATAATGATGATATAAATTTTTTTCTAAGTGTGAACTTATTGTTTCAAACTGCAGCTCTATTTATAAGTGAATTAGTAATATGTTGTAGGTCCAAATTATCCGCTATTTCTCGTTTTGCATGCACTACGATGTGATCAATCAATCTTTGCCGAGTCATAGTACTCCTATAATAAGTTTTTGTTCATTTAATGCTGAAAATGACCGTTCTACGGGCATGCCGATACTGGAATAGTGGAAACGATTTTTAACAATTTGATTACTTCAGGTACTATATCTTGGGTAGATTAGAATTATATATATTATTAATAACGTTTTTCACGTTGTTCATGCTGACATTTTTTGTTGGCGCAATATCTAAAAGCGCGACGTAGAACCATACGATCCACATCAAAATCATCTTCCTAGAACTCTTTTACGTAACTGTTGCTTGTATCATTTTGGTCAGTAATAGTTAGTTTAACGTTACTCAAATGCGTCACACAATTTTTAGTGAAGAGCTGGTCATTAAAGTCACCGACTTTCTCTAAAACTACAAGATTATATTTTTTTATATCAGTCAGCTGGCGACGAAAACTGGTGGGGTCGTTTGTTGAATCTTCTATATTTTTATGTATTCTCCTTATTTTTGGAGTTGACAATGTTGATGTGTTTATCATCTAATATAAAAACTGGGTCAAACGTCGATTTATAAAGGTTTCGAAATGTTTTGTCACTTCTTTGGAGTATTAGCTAACATTACCAACAACTTTTTGCAGACGCAAAGATATCTTTTATAAAGTTGCATTTGTAGCTTCGAAGCCATCTAGAATTTCTATCGGAATTTGATTGTAAAAAGAGATTCAAAAGGCTGAAGACTTTTTAAAAACCGTTTTGCTTTCCCGACGGCATCATCTTTCTGACTTTTTGTGCCGTTCAAAAAACATAGCAGTATACCGTAATAGCTTAAAATAGTTTTCAAGGAAGATATACGACAGTAACTTGATCTTAAAAAAAAAAAGACAACGAAAAGTTTTTAGCATCGCCAGCTGCCTGTAGTGATTCAAAACAAGTTTTGTGTTTCGGTATTATAATAATAATAATTCCGTGTGGTCGGAAAGACCTGGTGACAGGATTTGTGTTGGCTGTTTTGCCCCTGTCGTAGCCTCCTTAACCCAACCTGGCAAACCTACCTGGTACAGGAGACCTATAGTTTAACGTGGAATCTGAACCAAGGAAGTGTTCTAGCATACTTCATATTACACAGCAAGCTGTGCAGGAGGTGAAGGTCGGGTTAAGAGCCTACTGAAATCCCCGCCGAGACTTACATGTACTTCTTTTGTAGTGTCTTGAACATCCAGGTTTAATAAATGAGCGATGGAATGCCCATGAATTACCCTTACTGCCATAGCTTTAACCCATAATTGAAGTGCAGTATGTGCTCTAACGTTAGATTACTATCTGTAAAAGACCCCGACACTTCTTGATAATTATGTCGAATTTTCTTAGTACGTCATTGAAAACTTTAAACAAATTTTGTCAGATATTGTTGATACTGTTTCACAGAGGCTGATAAAAGTTTCTTGCATATTACACTTTGAGTCCACCTAACGAAAGTGAGACATGCTCATAGCTGGAAATCAGGGTCGGCGTTAAGGAGGGGGGGGGGGGGGGGGGAGACAAGCAGGTCAAATGTACCCTAGCTCACCCGTCTCATGGGGGGCTCCGATCACCGGCTGAAGGGGCCCCCGATAGACAAGTTAAGTAGTAGAGCTAAAAAACTAAAAACTGCTTACCCCGGGCCCCAAAATCCCATCGCCGACCCTGCTGGAAATATCACTAAGTTTATCAACTATAGCTGAATAACGGACCGCATCTTGTACTACTTTGTTGTTTTACACCGTACTTCGTCACTATACATTTTATTTTCGTTTTGCTTGGACTTTATGCCTTGTCGACCGCGGGGTCATTAGAGGCGGGATGGAATTGGGGCAAGGAATGGGAATGAATTCGGCCATGGCCTTTTGGAAGAAGCTTCCTGGCATTCGCGTGATTTTGGAAACCATGGGAAACCCAAATCTGGATTCCCGAACAGCGATTCGAAGCTGCGTCCTCCCGAATAAGAGGCCAGAGCGTTAACTGTTCACCCACCACGCTCGGCCTCAACATTGAACACACTTCGTTAGTGATACCGTATGACAACCGCCCATATTTGTTGTGCCGGAGCCACTTATTTAACCCGAGAATATCCTGTGATTACGTTTTCAAAAAATCAAATGTAATTTAAATATTGGCACTTATGGCTATGCCTCCGGTCAAAAAAAAAAAAAAAAAAAAAAAAAAAAAAAAAAAAAAAAAAAAAGTTTTATTTGATGTACTTTAGTCTTTGATGGCATGCAGTGTGTATTGACGCCACGTTCTAAATTTGCTTTATGCAATATACAAGAACAGAGAACGTCAGGCTTCACATGCTTTTTTAAAACTTTATTTCGTGATGAAAAACAACCTTTAGTGAATGTCTAAATGTACTCATCTTATCTTGATAATGTTTTTGGCACAGAAATGCCACTAGCCATGGTTCCTTTATAGATTTTTCAAAACACATTATCTATATCTTCATCATTTTAACAGTCACGAAACAACTGTCTGCCACTTACTTTGAAAATTGCGCCTTTTTTTCTGTTCAACTGAATTTACAGAAATTGGGTTTATTGAGCTGTACTAAGCTGAGAAGAGCTACTAGTGAAGAGTTGTTTAGGTTTTGGCATATTACGATTTCAAAGACGAATTATCTATCGAAAACTAACAATTTTCCGAAATAAACACTATAACATCTAGTTACATCTTGCTGGAAATAACAGCCGGTGTCACGTTATAGCCTGAACATGCAAATCGACGCTACAATCGCAAGGTGAGTGGATCTCTGTTTCTTGCGCTATTACTGGCCGAATCGCTGCTGCCGAATTTCGGGTGCCTGTGGTCGGCGGGAGTGAGGAGAGAAATCGCTCACCAATTAATTAACCACGATTACGTTCCCTGCGGGAAGACACTAGTTATACGTGGCTTTCCCAAATAGATAATCCATCATCTATTTTTTGGTCCTCCTGGGGTCGGATATGACACGATCAGTTTGAGTAATATAATCTTGTATAAGCCAGTTACGCTATACTTCAATCATATTTTACAAGATGGCCTTCGGGACAAATGTTGATTCTGTAGAATTCAAACGGAAGCTAGCGTTATTAACTTCAAAGTCGGATATGATTTTTGAGAGAGTTAATAAATTGTGTAAGATTTCTATGAACATCTCTTCGCTTGATTCCCGGACCAATAAAAGTTTTATGACTGATTCTGAAACAATTGATGAATTTCAGATTAAATTTGAATCTATGATAGATCAGATTAATGATTTACATTTGACTAAAGGTCCTGAATATACACCTGATTATACCCCATTAGCTGCATTTGAGGATTTGTACACGCCTATTAAACAAAACTCGCAACAAAATTAGTGCCTCTGACGTGATTTTGTCATCACGTCCGAGTGAACGAGAACACATTAAATTGCCTCCTATAGATATTCCTAGCTTTGATGGTAGTATGGAGAAATGGCCAGTATATTTATGAATCTTTCAAAGCTAATATTCATGATAACGACCAGTTAACTAACTCACAGCGTGTACAATATCTTGTAAGCAAGATATCAGATAATGCATTGAAGATAACGGCGGGTATTGTACGTACAGCAGAAACATACCAAATAATGTGGGAAAATCTGGTAAATAGGTATCAGGACAAGCGCCTGTTAGATACTCACTATTTAAATATCATTTTGAATATAAAGCCTAGAAGCAATAATCCAAACAGCTTGGATACATTTATAGAGAAATATTCAGCCGCAGTTGCAGCTTTGAAACAATTAGGCATCCATGATCTTACAGATTTTTTTTTTTCAATGTGCATTGCGTAAGATCGATGCTCAAATTGTACAAGCCTTAGAAATGTCAGTATGCGGTAAAGAAATGCCCACTTACAACGAATTAACTTTATTCGTGAAAGATCAGGTTAAAATTTCTAAACGTTCAAGCAATATGAACAGTGCAAGTTCGGGATTATATTCTCGCGCTTCAGATAACATGAACAAGCGACTGACAGAAAATGTGACGTGCGTGGGCGTACTTCCAAAGCATTTGTTTCTAAAGAAGATAACGCAATAGTCAGAGACAATATGGCAACTAAGCTTATCTCTGGATCCTGTGTTTATTGCAAGCAAACAGATCATACATTACTCTATAATTGCTCCCACTTCAAATCTTTGGGTTCGCCACAGAATAGATATGAATTTGTAAAATCAAAAAGAGGCTGTGTGAACTGCCTGGGAATTTCTCACACTGTTTCCAACTGCAAATCGTCGTCTGTTTGTAAGTTATGCAAGAAACGACACCACACTCTCTTACATTTTGATAGGAAAAATACGCAGACTCATTCCACTCGTCTCAATACGAGTGAGAATTGCGCGTTGCAAGCCATTTCCGACAACAGTGTAAAACACAGACCGCGCCAAAACTTGCTTACCTTGTATTGATGTCGACACCAACTGTTCTGGTCCAGTGGTCGCATCATCGGCTCATATAAATAAGGCTTCACATAATGAATCTCCGCTTTCCTTGAGCGTTAGTGTAAAGACTAATTTTCATATATTACTTTCCACAGCTCAAGTGTATGCCAAGTCCACTGATAATAATTATCAAGTAATTAGGTGTCTAATTGATAATGGATCACAAAATCATTTAATTACCATCGATTGTTGTAAGTCATTGAACCTACAGATAATTCCATTAAATAATTCCTATGTGAAGGGTATAGGTTCGAGTTCGCGACCGATTTATGGTTATGTGAATATCGAAGTACAATCCCGTGTATTTAAAAGTAACAAATATAACATTCAAGCTCTAGTTGTTGATTCTATTACAGACCAATTACCTTCTCATTTTATAGAAAAGTGTGACATGTCATATTTGGACAACCTACCTTTAGCTGATTTAACATGGAATATTCCGGGTAAAATTGATCTTGTGTTGGGTGCTCAGCTTTTTCCGTATATTTATTTCGGAGATAGAGTTGAATCAGGTACTATGGCACCTCCTGCTTTACTGACCGCATTCTGTTATGTGTTGATGGGAGAATATTCTAGTATTCATACTCACCTTACATCTTTTACTGCTCTAGCACTCAATGACTTGGTGCAAAAATTTTGGGAATTAGAGGAGATTATCTCACAAAAGATTCCTAAGCCCTGAGGATACAGAGTGTGAGAATTCATATACTTTATCGGTGAGTAGGAGCAGTGAGGGTAGATATACTGTGACTTTACCGTTCCTTTCAGATCCTAATGAGCTTGGCAATCTCGTTTCAATGCTTTACGTCGATTTATGGCGCTCGAAAGGAAATTTAAACTATGTCCCACACTCCGAGAGAGCTATAATAAACTTATTGAGGAATATATTGCAAAACAGAAGTTCGTGAATCTGAGGGTTACCGATAACGGGTATTATATTCCCCACCATGCAGTCATCCGCCCTGATAAACCCATGCCTCGCATTGTACTTGATGCAAGTGCTAAAACACATACTGGTTTGTCATTAAATGACATTTTGCATACCGGTCCTAATTTACATGCCGATTTATTCTTGCTCTGATTAAACTTTCGGTTATTCCCGATTGCTATTACTGCGGATATCAAGCAAATGTAATTTGCAGATTGGTGTTGTTAATGACCATCGCAGATTTTTGCGAATATTATTTCGTTTTGATGATAGCGAAATAGTTCGGACATTTCATTTTAACCGTATTCCTTTTGGGTTAAAATCGAGTCCTTTTCTAGCTATGCGCACTTTGCGACAGCTGGCGGCTGAAGCGAGTTCTCAGTTTCCTGAAGCCTCTGAAGTCGTCGAGACTAAAATGTATATGGACGATTTGGTTCATTCTGTTCCTGATGAGGAAACAGCTTTTCGTTTATCCCGAGAACTAATCTCATTATTGAAGTCTGGAACTTTTGATTTAGTAAAATGGTCCAGCAATTCTTCTGGGTTACTCGATAGTCTTCCTGATTCTCATCGAAGCCCAGTAAACTTTTCAGAAGGAAACGTAGTGACGTCAGCTAAGGTTCTGGGGCTAGCATGGAAACCTTCAGACGACGTTTTCTACTTCACCACGACCCAAGTCTGCGAAAAGTGCACGAAGCGGAACATATTATCTGTAGTGGCTCGTTTGTTTGATGTTTTGGGTCTGGTTGCTCCGGTTATTTTGTTAGCCAAGTTGTTAATTAAAGAACTGTGGCTAAGTAAAATTGATTGGGATGATACCCCGCCCGAGAGTGTGTTACGCCGATTTGCGGCGCTCACTCAAGAATTACCTCTTCTTTCCACTATGGAAATCCCTCGTCATGTAGGTGCATCAAAGGACTGCAAGGCCAATATTGTTGCCTTTTGTGACGCAAGTATGAACGGTTATGGTTCTGTTATATATTTACATACTACTGATGCGTCTGGCATATCTGTTCGACTATTATGTGCTAAGTCCAAGGTTTCACCTACCAAAATAACGACACTTGCGCGTCTCGAGTTATGCGCCGCGCTTCTGATGTCGAAATTAGTTAAATTAGAAAAACCTATCGAGATCGAGTCCATATAGTAGGCACCTATGCCTTTTCAGACTCTACGGTAGCTTTGTCCTGGATTCATTCTTCCCCGCATCGTTGGTCTGTTTTTGTGAGTAATAGGGTCGCTCAATGTCAAGAGAACCTTGCTCCGCAAACTTCTTTCATGTTGCGGGAATCGAAAATCCAAGTGACTGCCTCTCTCGAGGTATGTTACCGTCACAATTAGTTTCTCATAGCTTGTGGTGGAATGGACCGTCTTGGATGCATCGTCCCACTTCTGAGTGGCCCATTAAAACGTTTTCTCCGGGTGATTGTAAGGAATTACCGGAACACAAGACGAATGTTTTCACCATTACTACCACTCAACCTGAACCTTCCGTGCTGTATGGTTTATCTCAGCGCGTGTCTTCTTGGGACAAATTATTGAGAGTTGTGATTTACATTTTTAGATTTATAAAGAAGATTACCCCTTCTGGTGGGGTAAAGAATTTGTTCTTTGCTGAAAGGGCAATAATTCGTGCGGTACAAGATGTGCACTTTGCAGTAGATATTGCTCTTCTAAAAAAGAATAACTTGCCTTCGAAGAAGCTGCGGAATTTGTCAGTATTTCTTGATGAAGAAGGTATTTTACGAATTGGTGGACGACTGTCTAAGTCGGACTTACCCTTCGAAGCTAAACATCCAGCGCTACTTCCCAAGCATGACCATGTTGTGCATCTTATTATCAGACATTACCATGTTTTGAATTGTCATGCAGGGGCTGGTCTGTTAATATCGATTTTGCGGCAGCGCTACTGGATTTTAGCTGCGAGGATTGCTGTTCGGTCCATGGTACATAAATGTAATTTTTGTTTTAGAGTTAACCCTACTCATCCTACTCCTAAGATGGCAGATTTGCCTCCCTGTCGCATACATGAAGCTAAGGCTTGCGTCATACTGGACTAGATTACGCAGGTCCGATTCCTATAACCCTTACACGACGCCGTGGTCAACACTCTCAAAAGGCGTACATTTGTCTTTTTGTGTGCCTAGTCACTAAGGCTATACACATAGAGCTGGTCTCAGACTTAACGTCTGATACATACTTAGCCGCATTCAAGCGCTTTAATTGCAAGACGAGGACCTGTTCTTGTCTATATTCAGACAATGTACCTATTTTGTAGGTGCCAAGGCTCAGTTAGAAGAGTTGAACAAAGCTCTAAAACCTGAATTAGTAGTCGCCGTATCGAGTGGAAAGATGATCCCTCCGCGTGCTCCACATTTCGGAGGCATTGTGGGAGTCTAGATATAAAGAGTTTGAGACCCATTTATTTAGAGTGATTGGAAATCAACTTCTCACTTATGAAGAAACTGCAAACGGTTCTAGTTCAGATTGAATGCGTTATGAATTCTCGACCTTTAAATGTAGTGTCGACGGATCCATACCCTGAAGTTATTACTCCTGCACATTTTTTGATGTCAACTCCACTACAGTACTTACCGGCTGCTGACATGTCTTGTTCGAATCTAAAACAACGCAAGACGTTGTTAGATCAGATGGTTCAGTCATTCTGGAAAAACTGGGAGCTTGAATATTTGCACACCCTGCAAGTTAGACATAAATGGTCGACTCCTGTAACCCTGTCCAAGTGGGTACAGTTGTAATAGTGGAGAAGGATGATTCTCCCCCTTTGAACTGGTTCTTAGGGACGATTTTTAAAACTTATCCTGGTTCAGACAATGTCACTCAGGTGGCGATGGTGAAGACACGATTCGGCACTTTCAAGCGTCCAGTGGTTAAACTTTATCCCGTACCAACACAATAATATTTTTTCTTTCATTCCTTTTAATGTATTCAAATTTATTAATAGCCTTTTAATTTAATATTGCGTCAATCCTACTCTCAACCCCTATCTTCATTATTGCATTAAATCAGCAAAGTTACTTTAATTTTTATGTCACAACTTAGAATACCCCATAATGTGGGGGAAAAATATTTTTATTTTTGAACGTCCTAAGAACTTTCAAGGGGGGGGGGGGAGCATGGTTGAGCGATTTCTTATTTTTCTTTCCGTCGGCCGCGGGCATCTATGTTCGCGGCGGATTAAAGGTCAGCTGGCGTAATTCAGATATCCACTGGCCTATGCAATATTTGCGTGCCTTGTTCCTCAAGGAAAATTATATATGTGTGACCTTTTTATGAGTTACTATTGTTGGTACGCTCACGTCCGCGACGATTAAGTTTGCGTGCATAAACATCGTAGCAAATTAAGATACTTATTTAACTGTCGGCGAGTTATTCCAAGTTTCAGAGGAAAGAGTATTCTACAGCTCAGATCCAGTACATCCTAGTTACATCTTGCTGGAAATAACAGCCGGTGTCACGTTATAGCCTGAACATGCAAATCGGCGCTACAATCATAAGGTGAGTGGATCTCTGTTTTTGTGCTATTGCTGGCCGAATCGCTGCTGCCGAATTTCGGTTGCCTGTGGTCGGCGGGAGTGAGGAGAGAAATCGCTCACCAATTAATTAACCACGATTACGTTCCCTGCGGGAAAGACACTATTTATACGTGGCTTTCCCAAAATAGATTATCCATCATCTAACTGTTGTGAAGCAAAAGAGGAGGATGACACAATTAGGCCTATACTACGCAAAAGTGAAAGCCTTAGCTTGTCGCGGATTAGTGGAAGGAGGCTCTTCTGACGAGATAAACTGTCGCCACATAAACGTTGGGGGTCAACCACTTTTCTATTCTTCTATCGAAGTAATTTCCAGATATAAAATTATTCTATTGTGATAGATTCTTCATAGGTACCAAATTTCAATTAAGTAGAGGGGTGAAAATTGAAAAATCTCGTTGCATTCATACATATATTATTTGCCGATGATGCGATTATTTATCACGTTATCAAAACCCAGGACGACTTCGCTTTGTTAGTAGACGAAATTATGAAAACAATTGCGTGGTGTAAAGATTGGCAGTTGGAATTAAACGCTAAAAAGTGCCAAGTCATGCGTGTATGTAAAAAGGTGACACCATTTAACTATGAATATACAATTGATGGCACTGTCCTTAGAACGGTAGATTCCGCTAAATACCTAGGGGTATCAATTCGTAATAATATGTCGTGGAATGAGCATATCGAGAATGTAATGGGAAAAGCAAATCAAAAGCTCCGATTTCTAGGTCGTAAATTAAATCAATGCACTCTGGAAGTTAAATCGATTGTGTACAAGTCACTAATATGTCCTCACTTAGAGCATTGTTGTTCTGTATAGGGTACCCATCAAAAGGGGTTGATGGAGGCTTTAGAGAGGGTCCAAGAAGAGCCGCCCGTTTCGTGACAGGTATATATAGTTGGAGGGAAAGCGTAAGTACGATGTTGAAGGACTTAAGTTGGGAAGACCTGGAACACCGAAGGCGTTGCTCTCGACGGAAGCTAATTGAAAAATTCACGACAGACGTATTTCGGAATGACAGCCAGCAAATATTGCTACCAGCAACATTCATATCTCGAAATGACCGCGAAAATAAGATAAGAGAAATCAGGGCGAGAACCGATTCATTTCTGTACTCATTTTTCCCACGAGCGATTAGGGAATGGAATAGAAGGAATTTACCGGGCGAGAAAACTTAATATCCGACAGGAGTAGCTTTCAATAAAGCACTCCAGCCATCCTGATCTGGGTTTTCCATGGTTTTCCCAGATCACTCCACGCGAATGCGGGGATGGTTCCTCACAATAGCCCATGGGCGCCTCCTGCCATATCCCTTATAACCCTTCCAAATCATAACCCATTTCGATAGATGCAATGCACCTTCCGCCACACACTTTTAGTGAATCGCGGAGTAATAATAATAATAATAATAAAGCGTGCGAGTATAGTTTGAAGGTGGTGCTTCTTGCAGCACGTACTTTCGCCGAGCAAATGTTTAAGGTAAACCGATGACGTCACGCTTAAGTGGAAGCTGTAGCAAAGAGTGGAACTTTAGCTCACCGCAAATTAGTGGAAGGGTACGCTCGCCGAAAAAATGTGGAGGGTGAACAGTTTTTTCTAATGTTACTATCAAAGTAATGATGACATCATATCATAGCTATAAAATTATTGTATAGTAATCGGTTCTTAATGCGCGTGCAAAATTTCAAACAATTCGGATGTCTGAAAGGTGGTGAAAATTGAACTAAAAAAATCCATTACATTTACACACAGTCAAGCTAATATAAAGCGTGTAAAAAAATATCTAATTGTCTGGAGTTGTTTGGAACTTAGTCCTTATTTGTACATTTTAAACTCGCGACCGGTTAATATCTTCCAATCGTTTCTATACGCGCCAAAGCTTGGCTTCTCTCAACCCATATACAGTTTCTAAAGGCACTGACGCCACCGAGAACTGGCGGCCACAGCTTCCCTCTCGCTGTTAACTTCTTAACACCGGCGAACCCGATGATTGTGAACGTCTTGTCTATTGTGTGAAGCTCCTCTTAAACACTGTCGAAATTATTTACGTGGGGCTTCACATGAATACGTGTGGTTAGCAGGAATCTGCCTTTCTGGCAGCCCAAGATTTTCCTTTCACGTCACATTTACTCTTATTATGTATATATATATTAAAAAAAGAATACTATAATGAGTCGATATTTTCCTCATTACCATCAGATTCTTTTGACTCTTGTTCAACTTTGCGCTTAACATCATATAATGCTAACAGTATTTTATATACTTTTATTTCTAGCATTACATGTCATAGAATAGTGTTGAACTGGGAATGCGTGACACGTCATCGATATATGTATTAGACCTTACAGCAATCAACTCTCATAGTCGTAAAACTTTCACAAATAATTTGTTCACAAACTGCTGGTATCGCTTGCTAAATTGATAAATCCAGGACTCCATTTTGTTTATGACGCTGGTCACAGCAGGGAGGGGTGATCATGTATTCCATGTTGATTCGCCGAGAAACCCACCACATGCTGGCACAGGATTGTTGTATAACCCTATAACTATCGCTCCAGCCCCTGTCTCTGGAAGAGATGGCATGGCCACCAAGTGAGAAACTAGTTTAGAAAAGCTCATCGTCATTTAAAAGGCCCAAAATTGTATTGACCAACTGTTTCAGTATTCCCATTCTACTTTTTCGAGTACAACTAAAGGGATTAACATACTGTTTGGGTGCAATTCCCGTCAGGAACAGGGCGAGCTGGCTGGTGTGCTAGCATCTATCCCTTGGGCCAGACACAACTCAGTTAAAATCTTCTTAAGCAAGATTTACATGAAGTTGGAAAATTCTTCACCTGATAGAACATCTTATCATCCATTTTCTACCATAGCAAATTGGTCCATTCAAACTCTACAAAGATAACACTTCAATAATATTTATGGTGCTTGGTATATGGGAAGTTGCAGCTTGCAAACATTCTACTCATTGCACTCCTTCGATAAACGAATCTACATACACCATGTTGCGGGCAGCTTCTATTTAGCTTTCTGCGCAACTAATGTTGGAATAACAAAGAGTCATTTCATACAACTGACACATTTTGCGGACCTATAGCAACTTCCTTCAGGTACTGACGTGTAGAAATACCCCTCTTTCGTCAAGCTCCCCAAATTTCCGCTTAGAAATAAGTAATGGAACATTCCATACTTTCGACGGGGATGTCAGAGAGAGAAAAGGGTTAAGCTTTTAACAATATATCGTTATATTTTGAAATGTTTGTATATTATAATGAGGTTCCATTGGTGAGTAATATGTGATTTAGAAATTATATAGTTCTAAGTTGGTAGCATACATTTTTAAATGTAGCGTTTGGTATCACTGTACTGGGGCAGACAGATAAAGGTGGTAGTGTCACAGAGAACAGATGGACAAGCAGAGACTGGGAGGAAGGAAGTGATCGGAGTGTTATCGAGTATTATTGTGCTGTACAAGGAAGATATTTTGGTGACGACGAAGTGTGGTTATATTGGACATTGTTTTGGTTTATTGTTTAGGACTAGTGCTTAATGACTTGTTGACGACTTGGCATTACTTTGGAACCCGGGAATACCTAACGGTGACAACAAGGGTTCCACTTGTAAGCCTCTCTGACCTCAACGGCTACGACCCGGCGTAACGTAAATGATGCAGAGTGGAAAAGGGCGTAGCGGTACGGACGTGGATGAATCCTGCTCAGACCGCGAAATGGATGACAACCGTTGGCAACTAGACTATGGAGAAGAAGAGGAGCCGCCATTCCTGACAGTTAAAAGTAACAGAAAAGACAGCACCAAGAAAAGAAAACTAGAGAAGACTGAAAACCTACAAAAACCGTTGCTGCTAAGCAACAGATTTGAGCCACTGAGTACGGAACCATGTGAAAGCCAGGCTGATGTTCAAATGGATGACGTACCTACTCAACCAACAGGAACAGCTAAGTCTGCTGATAACATTCTACCACCAGTTGTGATCATGCACACAGAAAACTTTCGGGCAATGAATGTCACAATTAAAAAGTATCTCCAAGGAAACTTGAAAGTCATCTACCGAGGAGAAACGCTGAAATATCACGTGAAAACCTACATGATTACCATATCCTTGTGAAATTTTGCAAAGAAAACAAAATAGAGTATTTTACGTACCAGATGCCTGAAAACAAACTACTACAGGTTGTGATAAAAGGTTTACCATCTACAGTTACGGCAGAAGAAGTCAAAGAATAACTAATCATACTACGATACAACATTATCTCAGTGCATCAGTTCAAGAAAAGAGATACTAGCAGCAGGGAACTAATCCCCTTGCCAACTTTCCTCGTTTCGCTGAAACCTGGAATTTTATCTGAAAAAATTTATTACCAACAATCACTAATTTATACCAAGATACAAGTAGAACGATATCGCAACAGACTTGGACCTCCACAGTGCCAAAGGTGTCAGCGTATCGGACACACTGCACGATATTGTCAATTGGCTTATCGATGTGTGAAATGCGCTAACCTGCACCCCACAAACCAGTGCACACTCCCAGATAACCAAAGGGTCACCTGCGTCAACTGCGGTGGCAACCATGCTGCATCATGGAAAGGGTGCAGCATATACCAAAATGCCCTACGACCTCAAAAACCAAGAAGTCAAAGAAACAATGAACAAGAAAATACAACAGACAACAGCCTCCAGCTAGTACAAGCAACCAGTGACAAGCGCAACCACCAGTGGGTAACAGATACCGGCACCAAGAAGCAGAAGGACCACAGGACTCGCAACGACGCTTTAACCGGAAATCATACGCTGATACAGCTGCAGGACGGAACATGAATCAAATGCACAACGAAAACTCAAACAGAGAAGGAAACAATCCGGACAACGAAGAAGGGCTAACAGATTGCTTTCACAAGTTCATATACAAGTTTCAAACGGATGGCACAAAATATGAAGACAGCAAGAGGAACCATGGAGAAACTACTTATATTTGCTGAATGCGTTCTGTCCTTTCTGGAATAAAAATGGATCGACTCAGCAATGTATAACATCAGACAAAAATAGTCATATGGAACGCAAACTGGCTAAAAAGTAAAATAAACGAGCTAATCGACTTCCAAAAGCGACACAGCATAACCATTTTTCTGATTACCGAAAACGCATCTACGACAGAGTGACAGGATAAAAATGCCTGGAATGCACATCTACAGAAATGACAGAGTGGGTGCTCGAGGTGGAGGAACAGCCATCTTTATTAAAAATAACATCACGCATCAACCAATACAAAACCTTCCACTAATTGAAATAGAGGCAACAGGAGTATCCATATTTGCAAAAGGGGGCAAAGTCAATGTCTTCGCTGCTTACCTTGCTCCAAACCGAATGCTCATAGAACAAGATCTTGACACATTTCTTTCTACAGGCTCCAGAATCCTCATAGGAGGAGATCTAAATGCTAAACACCAAGCTTGGAACTCTATAAGATGCAACAGGCGTGGAGAACAACTACTTGAACTAACTGACCTACGCAACATATCTATCTTGGCGCCGTCGCAACCTACGCATATTCCTGCCAATCCAAGATATCAACCAGACATTCTGGATGTAACAATTACAAAAAACATCAGCCATCGCCTTACCATCGAAACAATTCAAGATTTGACGTCAGACCATAATCCCGTTGTGCTGAAGCTCAGAAACTGGCTGGGCGATGGTGAAAAACAACAAATCAATTGGGCTCACTACACAAGATTAGTCCACAACCATATCAGAACAGCCCATAACGTCGCGTCCCCGGAACGAATTGATACGGCAGTGGAAATATCTCGAGGAAGTAATCTCACAATCCGCAAAGAAAGCGTCAATACAACTTACACCTACAACTCAAATACGACGGACTGCCACCTATCCTCGAAGACATTCGCCAACTAAAGAATCACCACAGAAAACAGTGGCAACGCTACAGGGATCCTAGAGACCGGAGGGAATACCAACGACTCTCACGACAGCTGACTAATAGACTAAAAGAGAGGAGGACTGAACAATGGGAGGATCACATGGCAACCCTTACGTTAAAGAATAGAGATGCCTGGAAATTAATCCGAGCTGTTAGACAACCCAAACAACCAAAATATTCTATAACTGGACAAGTTGGACCATGCTTCTCCACTCTGGCCAGAGCCGAAGTACTTGCAGAAAACTTTGCCACCCACTATTCACTACCAGCCACGGAACAAACGACCCAAGAAATCGAAGAAACTGCGATAATAGAAGAAGCCGCCAGAGAAATAATGGAAACACCAGTAGAAGATTGAACAGATCTGATAACACCTCGAGAAGTAAAGAAAGCAATACAAAAACTGAACGCCTACAAATCCCCAGGGCCCGACAACATCAACAACCTACACCTCAAAAATTTACCCACAAAAGCAATAGTACTCCATGACCAGAATTTTTTAATGCATGCCTGTTAAACAGTTACTTTCCTGAACGGTGGAAACTGGCCAAAGTGATCGCAATTCCGAAAAAGGGGAAAAATCCAACACTACCAGGTAACTACAGACCCATCAGCCTTCTATCTTCCGTATCGAAAATATTTGAAAAACTCATACTTACGAGGATGAACAAAACCCTTGAAAGAGACAAAATTATCCGACCAGAACAATATGGATTTAAACCCAAAGCATCCACAACATGTAAGCTGCTACGGATCGTAGAAAATATCACGCACGGATTCAACATGAGCAAATAAACGGCTGCTGTTTTTCTTGACGTTGAAAAAGCGTTCGATAAAGTATGGATTCCGAACCTAATCGTCAAACAACGTTACAGCATAGCCTGGTAAAGCTGATTGGTAACTACTTAACAGGACGCAGGCTCCGTAAATGGACAACGCTCTGCAATATACAACATAGAAACAGGAGTCCCTCAAGGAACTGTTTTGTCACCTACTTTATTTTTATATATACGTCAACGACATGCCTTCTGGTGAACATGTTCAACTCGGTCAGTTTGCCGGCGACACCATGCTGTCACAAACGGCAATAAGCACGACCTAAATATAAGAAGGCTACAGTAGGCATTAGACGACCATCGCCACATGGAGTAGACGCAATAAAATAAAAATAAATGCTGAGAAGTGCGCAGCCATGTACTTTACAAAAAAGAGGCCTATACTACAACAAAACCTTACCTTCATGGACAAACCATCAATTGGAACGCTACATATAAGTATCTCGGGATAATACTTGACAATAAGCTTTCATTCCGACAAAACATCTTAGATCAAAAGAGAAAAGGACTAGCAATCTTCTTAAACCTGTACCCAATCATGAAAAGCACCGAAATGACGTAGGCAACCAAACTGAGAATTTTCAAATATATTCTCATTCCAACTCTACTATATGGTATGCGAAGTATGGGGCATGGCATCTAACACCAATATTTTACATATACAACGACTGCAAAACAAATTTCTACGGGCCTTACTTAACGCTCTCTACAGCACCAGAATCACAGAACTACATGAAACTACATCCATTTCGCCCATAAAAAGTGCAATAGTCAACAAAACAGAATAACTAATTAAGAGAATCGGAACAATTAGAAACTTAAACGATCGGTACAAACATATAGAAACTTACGCACCTAAACGATGGCATAAATAGAGTACCACTTAGTATCATAATGGAGGCAACGTAACCAACTATTTACAGAACAGAAGGGGTTCCAAATATGAACTTCATCGAAGTTCAAAGCCTGGTTTTCCCCTTAAGCGAAAAAACAAAATTGAACATCCAAAACCCACCAAACTTAAATAGGATGTTATGCTATTTAATATATAGCGAGACTTCACAACAAGCCAAAAGGCAACGAAAAAAAAAAAAAAAAAGAGAGAACAGATGGCCGCAGGGCATTACCGTGGCGCATTGGGTGGCTGAGACGCAACTGCCACCAACAAAACCAACAAAATATTTTGTACTGTGTCATAATGATGTGATTTGATCTAGTTTCCTACCTACTGAAAGTTTCGTGTAGTATTTAGAGTATAACTGAATGTGAAGATATAGCCATTTAAAATATAGAGTGTGGATTTTTTTTTTTTGCTCATATCAGACTGTTGGTAAGTACCTTGGTGATTTGATTCTTATTAAACATTATTTGTAACCTTGAGCCATCATCCGAGATTCAATGACCGAATGGCATTAGTATCCAAGACAGGCTCCTTGCGGTAAAGTGTCGAGGTGTTCTTGTTGCTGACTAAATGCCGCCTATCTTCGATGCGTTAAAAATACAAAATTTCAAGGATTTATGTTACACGCTCCCTTTCGCTCTATCTCATGGGCCTATCTAGGCAGTTTTAATTCTCTATAGGCCAACATTGGTCCATAGCGTTACCAAATTTTCTAGTTAACTATTCTTACTGTCTGATTTGAATCGTTTGGCACGCAAAGAACTTAAAACTGTGACGTCACTTGAGTGAGTTTATAACCGCTGCTGCTTGTCCATTAAGAAAAACCGCTAATTCTCCTATTATTTATCAGCAGATGCATTCAGTAGGTTCTCCTGCAGTTTTCCAGGAAATTTCTGCCGTTTACCAAGAAATTCTGTCATAGGTTTTCAGCCAATCGGAAGCCAGGATGACCATAATGGACTGGTATATAAGGAGCTTCGCTTCACCCTCCCAGCCCCCCTTTTCTTTCCTGTCTGCCGTGGCGAGCACTTCCTTGTTGTTCCGTCTCCAGTACTTCCTCCTTGTTTGTTCTACCGCCTCGCCGGCCTCGGTAGCGTAGGGGCTAGAGTGCTAGCTCCACGTGCCGAAGGTCGCCGGTTCGAGTCCGGCCGCGGGCATGGGTGTTTGAGTGTTGTGTCTGTGAATGTCATGTCCGTCCTGTGGTCTAATTATCTGGAAAAAGCTCATCAGGCTGGCTGTATGGCCTGAGATGCCAAAAGCCATTAAAAAAAATGGGGTTTGGACGAGATTATGGTAGAGGCACTGCGGAATCCACCGCGGTTCTGGCGACTGCACCGCTGTCCACGCCAGCTGCGGATACAGTCTCGGAACCCCACGCGTCTCCTGATAAGATGGACGTCGCTGGCCCTCTCATGGAAGAGGGGTCAACATATCCCATTTACTCTGTAACCAGTGATGGTGTCCGACTACTCGACCGGCTGCGGCGTTGCACTGATCTACCGCTGCTCGCAAGTAAACGGGCTGTTTCATCATGCCCTGCAAACTGACTGATTTTAAGACAGTCATTAAATGTTGCAAGAGGAGAATGTACCTGTGAAGTTTTTTTTTTGCAATATAATAGCCAGTCAACTTCTACACCAGCCAGCAACAGTTCAGCAACTGCCAACAAGTCAACTCATAATCCTTCCACGAAACCGAAGACCCATTAAATCGTCCAATGCTTTAAGTGTCAGGTGATCATTCATTACGAGAGGCAGAGGTGCGTTCACTGTGGGGAAGAACATCTTCCGGCGTACTGTCCCAGACTGAATAAGGATCCCATATTCTGCAATTGTGGCGGACATCATGTCCCCTGTCATCACGGATGTCCCAGCAGGAAATGTCTACGTTAGAAAAGACATATGAGACTTTGTGCTGAGCTGGCTTTTGATTTGCAGGGCGACCCAGCAACAAACAAGGGC